>JAHWXV010627461.1:0-11937 GCA_024586415.1 Phrixothrix hirtus | reverse complement strand
CCACGGATTTTACAATACAAAATGTCAAATTTTACGAATATGGCAATAACTTATTACACTAGCGACATTTGTAACAACATAAAAGGCAACCCTCGTATAATATCGGTTCATGTTTTAACGTATGTCCTAAAGTTCTACACCAGCGTTTTTTAATTTAAGTTTCTATATACAGGATTTTATCTTAGTTCCTAGATAATGCTAAATCTATCCAATTTTGAAATAATTTAATTGATAAATAGAATTGAAATTAAGTATAAAAGAATGAAGTTCTATAATTTGCATCGTTGACTAAGAATTTCTAATTAAGTACATAGCAAATGTATTCATATATTCTTGAACTGCACTTAAAATTGTTAAAAATGTTATATAACCTTAGCAGTAAAATAGTTGGGCGCACTTAAGGATAGTACATCACCTTAAGTATATTTCACCAAGTGCCGGTCACCGAAGCCATTAATTTAATTAACGTTTGACACGAGTTGTAGCAAATTATTGCGTTTGCTACATCCATTTTAGATTAGAAGTAAATAACCACCCGGTTACTCCCTCAATTATTACATCTTTCAAATACTGATTGCTAATTAACGACTTTATTAACAATCTCTAATTATGTTAATCCTTTTTTTTGTTATTTAGTTCTAATAAATTGTTCTAACTTTCTAGTAAATTTTATAGTTGCATCACTGACATTATATATAATAAAAAACGCATCTGATTACAATATTTATGCATTTATATGAATAAAGACAAATTGCTAACCAAACCTGTAAGGTTGCTGTGAGTGAATAGTATTTCCTTTTCAATATAATGATTACTTTACTAAATCTGATCGTGCTATCGTTGGGGTTTATTATTAAAAAATATAATAAAGGCATTAAATAGGGTCGAGAAGCATAAGAATTTTGTGGTTCTCCATTAAATGTGCTATTCAGAATTTTATAAACTAACTAAATTAAAAACAGTCGATTTATTGAGTATATTTTCTGTTGAAATCCACCTATTATTTCGAATAAAATCTTTATCAAGGTCTTTTATTCCGCTTTAGTGCATCTTTATTTTGGCTATACTTCCAGCCACAGCATAGTCGTTGGTTTGGAATATACCCGGTTTGGAGCGCAGCAGAGGGTATCCTGAAGTACGCTGAAAGTTAGATTCGAATCAGCTTTTAAAGAGTTTAAGCTGACATCCAAGATTACTCACCTCGCTCGTATTAAGACAGCAACACAGTAAGATGGCACAGAAGTAGCCTTAGGATACCACACAAAAGATTAAAGATACAGACTAATTTGTGGCTGAAATTATGTCAGCTGTTTTCAATTATAACTTACTTATTTAATCTTCAATTTCTAACAAATTTTAACTATTTAAAACCTTGAAGCATACCTATAAATCAAATAAATCAGTTGTCTCGAACTTGACACTAATGATTCTATACCCAGGGTTCAATAATCTTTATGTTGTTGATTAATTTTAGTTCGTGAAAGATATCAACAGCAAACAATTCTATAAGGATTTGGTACCAATCAAACTAAAAAAGTAAAAAAAAAGGAGAACCGGATTCGGATTTAAACACCGAGAGCTTCAATTTCTGGTAAACAATAAGTAATACCTGTTTACTTGCATGAACTACTAAATTATCGTAAACTAAAGGAAGTTGTTAACAAGAACTATTTTCCAATTTAACATGTACTGCAAAAGCCCTTTATTAAGTAATTTAACCTTCAATATATCGCCCCAAAATAAATCTGATTTGTATATTTAAATAAGTTGTCTTGAATCGCATGAACCTACTGCGCAATTTGTTTTATTATCCTTCGTGCAGCATTAGAAACCCTGAGGGAAAATGTCAGCTGGATTACACAATAAATATCTTCTAGCGGCACAAGATAAATACATTTTGTTACATTTTATAAACAATCTTCGATTATTTACATTTCTATTAAACAAAAACTTGTTTTGAATAATTAATTAAATAAATATGTTGTTATTAACAGCAGTGATCCTGAGGCGTTGCCATAAAATTATTGTGATTGTATAACAGGGGATTTGCAAAATGCTTTGTTTAGCACCGAATCAAATTTAATATCATTTAAAATTACCGAGTTGTAAATTTATATTTGAGACCATTTTTTACAAAAAAGGTTTTCGTAGCAAAGTATGCTGCTAAAAGCAATCGGGATTCGGGGTTGGATGTCCAAAACAGAAATTGGTAGCCTACACGTTCTCTTTATGATATTAATGTCGCCAAATAGATTTTATTTATAATTGACAAAAAGTTGTCAAACGGCGAAGACAGATGATAGCAGTCCATCTCAGAGTGGAATTTGCGAATAAATCCATTCGCAATACCCCATTCTTAATTCAAAGGAAAAATTTTGGCAGGAAATTCCAATGACATTGATAGATCTTCTAATTCATGTTTAGGATCCCTATATTTCAAATGAAAACTTGAAAAACTTAACAAATTCTGTCACAAAGACGCAAACTAGTTATTGAAGTGGACAATTAAATATAAATGTATAGCACAATCATCAAATATAGGTAAAAATAGACATTTGCTTGTTTTGCGTTGTAATATAGCATTATCTTTTAAGTTAAATAAATTAACTTCTCATAAATCAATATAGTAATTAATTCCATATGTTTGATTTTTATTTTTCACTACAACGCATGCATCTACGCTTTATAATTATTAACATTTTACGCAAGAATTTAAACAAACACAGTTTATTAAGAAATTATCAATTTTTTGTGATATAACGATATGGTATAACTCACTGGTCATATGAAATAAATTCTTATGTTAGTCGTTTTAAAAGCGGTTAATTATTTTTTTAAGTTCTAAAATGTATTAATTTATTTTGTGGTGCAATTATTCAGATTCTATGAAACTAATGACTGCTATCACAATTATACCCTAGGTCGGTGGGGAACTGTAGAAGTAAGTCAAGTTGGAAAAATAAGAAACCTACGATTGACAAGGTTATGTTAAGCCCCACAAAAAACAAAAACAAGTTTAAAAAATCTAAAAAAATTCATTCTATTACATGTATAAAATGGTGAAATGAACTTTTGGGAATTTAATAAAAATTTGTCAACTGGTTTTTGAGAAATTAAAAAAAGGAAAACTGAGTATATTATTATTCTTCGTAAATTATGTCCGAGATGTCTTTATGAAATTAATTAAAAACTACGGAATTATAGAATCAAGTTTTTTCTAAATATTTGTAGTTATGTAATTCTATAGTTCCATAATTTCTTTATTTTATAAAAATCTATTAGGCTATTTTTAAATACTTTAAAATAATAAAATATGCAGTTTTTTACATTTTTCAAAAACTGATGGGCAAATTATTAAATTACCATGCATAAAGATGAATATTCCCAGATTTTTTTAATTTAATTTTTTCTCGAATGTAAATATTGAACTTACGAATTTTGTTACAGAATACGAATTTAGCTTAAATACGAGTATAAAATTTTGTTTTCTAAGCAAATTTATTACTTTTCTAAAATATACATTTTTAACGAATTGTCAATAACTAAGCAATTGCAATAATAACTAGATTAACTGCTAATTAAGATTCCAAGTCAGATAGAGAAAACAATATTGAGTAGAGGTAATTAACAAAAAAATTAATATATCTTCTGTTTATATATAAACAAAAATTAAATGATTAGAGGTTACGTCATTATATAATGAACGTGAATATGTATGAAGCAATTTTATACACATCCTTCAAAAACTTGATTCCCATTGCTAAAAGTAAGAGGTCAAATAATTATTATAAAGAATATTGGTACAGAATTAATCATACAATCGTGGGAGCTTGTACACTATTCGTTTTTGAATGTACTAATCGTTCATAAAATCTAAACACATTTATATCCAAGTGCATCTTAAGTGCTGTTTCATCCAGGTAAATTGCTCTAAATTATTTCAAATAATAACTAGCAATAATGAAGTGTTTTAGTAATAAATGTATCTATGTACCCCCGATTAATTAATAGTTATACGGAAAACAAATTAAGAAAATACTATTGATAATGTTTATTACGACAATTACAGTATTACTATTTTGTTCGACTATACGTATGTATTATATATTTTCCGTAAATATTTGACTATATCACTGAAATTGTAGTAGGTACTGACAGTCGAATATCTCATGACTATTGCAATACTACTGGCTGTAGCCAAGCAGCTTCGGCAATTTTAAACAGTATAGACACTAATGTAGATCCATGTGATAACTTCTTTCAATTTGCCTGTGGAAATAGATTAAAAAAGCTTGAAATCCCAAAAGATAAACAGGAAGTTGGTCCTTTCATTACTGTTTTAGATAAAGTAAGTGAAGAATTGCATCGGATTTTAGAAGAAAATGTGGGCGAAAGCGATAGCAGAGCAATTATATTAGCTAAAACGTATTATCGTGCCTGTATAAATGAAGGTAGCTGAATATTCCTTTTTAACCAAATAAACACTTTTCTTTTATAGATCATCTAGAAAAAACAGGCCTGGAAGTTATTTTGAATTTAATTAAAAGTTTAGGTGGATGGCCAGTTCTAGAAAAAAATTTGTGGAATGAAACGGCTTTTGAGTGGAGCAGCTTAATGATTAAATTTAAAAATGCGGGTGTAGGTTTTGATAGCTTTATTAGCTCCAGTGTTTCCACTGATTTTAAGAACTCCAGTATTCGTTCCTTTCAGGTTAGTACTTATTATTCAAATAGCATTAAACGTAATACAATTACATAGATAGATCAGCCAAATTTTGGATTGGCAAGAGAATACCTAACAACAGGTCAATATGTTGATGTATACTACGACTTAATGGTAAATATTTCAACGCAAATGGGAGCTGATAGATTTACGGCCGCAAATGAGTTAAATGCATCACTAGCATTTGAAATTGAACTTGCCAAGGTAATATTCTTGTATTTCAAACTGTTCAAATAATTTCAATATCTTTAAGATCGCATTGTCAAGCGAAAAACGACGAAACTACACATCATTGTATAATCCAATAAAGGTGAAAGATTTACAAGTTAAATATCCACATACCAAATGGATGAAGTTTATTAATGCAATGCTAGCACCTAATGCCAAAATTGAGAAAGAAGAAATCGTTAATGCAGTTGTTCCGCAATATCTTTCTTCGTTTGATAAACTCGTCCAGAAAACACCGAAAAGGTAAAATTTGGAATTACATTATATTTCTTCTATTTACAAGTTCAAAACGAAAATAATCGACACATTTCTATTAGAGTTCAAGCCAACTATGCCTTTTGGAGGTTAATTATGAATATAATCGAATATTCACCGCAAAGCATATACAAATATTATTTAAACGCACTTTCTAAAATACGAGGTCAAAGCGAGCGTCCACCTAGATGGAAACAATGTACAGATGCCATCTCTGAAAGGTACATTCATAATAAAGCATATTATAATTTGGTGTTGTTTCAAATTTTTAGCCTTAAGTATGCAGTTTCTTCTCTGTACGTTCGTAAATATTTTGACAAAGAAAGTAAAACTAAAGCAGAAGAAATGGTTAATTACTTGAAAGAGGAATTTACAGCATCATTGAAAAAATTGGACTGGATGGATGATGCTACTAAAAGCATTGCACTCAAGAAAGCTAATAATATGGCATATCATGTGGGATACCCAAACGAATTATTGGATGATAAAATACTAGACAAATATTATAAGAACGTAAGTAACACATTAATATTTCAAAATCTGTTGGCTTCGGTTAGTGGTTTCCCCTCCTCCCAAATAAGAGGGTTCAAACACGATCGAGGTCGATAAATTTTTTATGGAAGACAAATTTAACACACGTTTTTTGCTCGCATAGTGAAGTAAAGTCGTAGTCTCGTATTTGGCACCCTAAAAACCTCTACTAGTGCACATGGTGAAATGACCATAGCAGTTGAAGTTAAGAGGGTTAAGAAAATTTCCGCATCCCGAAGTTTCACCCTCAAAACAAACAATAATTGAAAATTCCAATATTCGCTATTTGGTTTGGTTAATATCATAATTTACAACAATGTAAATGTTTAATAGTAATAAATCCTTGTGTGTAGAATACTAGAAGTGATGAAATAGGGTTGCGAATTTGAAATCAAAAACAAGATATCAACGAACATATTTTTACTTTCTCATACCTTATATGAAATATAGGTAAAAGAGAAATTATTGCTTTCGACTAAAATTTTAGTGGAAATACGCGTTTTCGGGTTCCTTGAGTACAAAAATCATGTTTTTGGAAATTGATCTGTGTGTGTCTGCGAATATGAACACAAACCGAAAGTCCTAAAAAAACAAAATTTTATATTTGAGTTTGTATCCATCATCGCACGCGACTGCAACAATTTCACTAAAATCGTATAACCGGAAGTGCCATTTTACTCTTGTAATTTTTTGGTTTTCAGAGATTCTTTCGAAATAAGTTCTACCGATTTTTTTTTAATTTATTCTATTTATAACACATTTAATGCCCTTTCATGTAATCTACGCAGTTTCGCAGAAAAATTTCCGTAACTCGAGTAACCAGAAGCAGTTTCGCCGTTAAGTCTGGAAAAAGTAACTATGAAACTAAAAATTGTAGCTAAATGAAAATTTATGTTTGAGATCACAATAGCCTTAATGTGCCAAATCAAGAATTTAATTAAAATCGAATAATCGGAAGTATCACATTATTTCTGTCATTTTTAGATATTTTCGGAATTTTTCAATTTTCAAGATTTTCTCGAAATCTGCTATGACGATTTTTTTAAAATGTATTGTAATTCTTAGACATTTAAGGCTCTTTCATATAATCTAGGTAGTTACTTAGAAAATTTTCCGTAAATCGAGTAACCGAAAGTACTTTCACCATTAACTTTGAATAAAAAAACAATGAAACTAAAAACCCTAGCTAATGAAAATTTATATTTGAGATCACAATCGCCTTTTCCTGGAAAATCAAAAAGTTGGTTAAAACAGAATAACCGGAAGTACCACTTTATTTCTGTCATTTTTAAATATTTTTCGAATTCTTCATTATCACGATTTTCTGGAAATCGGCTCTAATTTTTGAAACATAGTATATTTCGTAGCTATTTAATTTAGTTTTACAAGGGGAGTCCGATATTAAAGTTACAAGAGAAAATTTCACGAGCATTTTTATTTACAGATAATATTTAATAGTATCACAAAAAATTACATATTTTTAACTATTTTTTAACATAATCGCCGTAAACTTTAAGACATTTATCCCAGCGCGATACCAGTTTAATCATCCCTTCGCGATAACACTGTTTGTCCAATCGATTGAAATACTCTACAACGATGATTTGTAATTCGTCTTGATCTGTAAAACGTTTCCCAGCTAAAAATTTCTTTAAAGGGCCGAATAAATGAAAATCTGAGTGGGTCGACATTATACGGAAATTTAAGTCACTTACGATTTCGTCCACGCAACTTTTAGGTATATCAGTAATTTCAGCAATTTCACCAATTTTAACGTCATCAAATCTTCGACAACTGTGCAGTTTCATCCGTGTGCGAAGTCCTGGGTCTGTCCCTTTTATTTTCCGGATCATCGTTTAGTTCTGTTCGCCCAATTTGAAATTTTTTGCACCAAACGGAGACTTTCTTTTGGCTTAAAACGTTTGGATTATAAACACCCTCTATTCTGCGATGAATTTCGCTAGGATTAACTCCTTCGGCTTGCAAAAATCTAATAACCCACGCACTTCAAACTTGGAATATTCCACGATTGCACACGCCATGTTTCTTGCTTTTAAAATAATAAATTGACGTTTGAAAAAAACAAAACTATGCACTATTCAAGTACATAAAGGATGTTAGGTTATGCATATAACGTCAATATTTTGTTTGCGCTGTTTATTCTACAGCCACCTGTACTTTTAATATCGGACTCCCCACGTATATTAACCAAGGAGTTTCTTTAATAAATTTTTGAAAATCGAGTAACCGGAAGTATTTGTAGTATTAGTTGTGATCAATATATTTCAAAAAGAAATCATCATATAAAAATCAAAAACTATAGTTGTTTTCTATCTTCCATACATGACACGGCAGGAATTTAGTTAAAATCGAATGATCGGGAGGCCACTTTATTTTTGCGATCTTTTAAGTTTTTTGCGATTTTCTCGAAAACGGTTATAACAATCTTTTTGAAATTTGTTACGGTTCTCCTGTTTTTAATGCGCTTCTATGTGAACTTATAGGTTTTCCTGAAAAAATGTGCTGAAGTGAGTCATGAGAGAAAATCTCTGGAGTTAAGCTGGGTTTTGGATGTCCATTAACTTGAATCGGAGATCATTACAATTGTCATTCCCAAAATAAACGTAAATTTATTTTCATCATTTGTTGACATTTGAATATTTGTATATTTATGTACGTAATAGGAAAGCGTGTCTTGTCTCACATCAGATTTTTGATAAAAAGTTTTCGATACAATTTTTCACGAGAATCATGCTCATAAACGTATATGAAGTATACCCTCGTAACAATGCTCGGTATGTAAACTATTTCCAATGCTAAAGCTGTCACGACGTTACTAATTACGTCATTTATAATTTTTTGTATACTAATTTTAAAGGTGTCGGTGTATACGCCTATCAAATTTCACTTTTTTATTTGGAAGCGTTTCCGCAACAAGGACAAATAAGGTATTGTTTAGAAAGAAGAATAATTAAAATATACTAGCTTTTACTGTAACGTATGTATATCGAAGATATTGCCCGTTTACTTACCTGTAAATTCATTAAATGAAATAGACATTTTCTACCACTTTTTTCTAGAAATACAATTGGTCCAACTTTCGGCTTCACTTCCCTATCGTCTAGGTAATTCTTAGATTGCTAAACAGGAACCGAGGTCTTATAACAACTCGCCATCCAATTGATTCAACGCTCACAACAAGTGATTAGCTTAAAAGGTATACTTTCTTCAAAAAGTACGATAGTATTTAACCGGGATAAGGCATCGTTACCGTGACAGAACTTATATATGTAGTTGCCCAGTCGTCAACATTAAAGGCGCTTTTACCAGCCCGCTACCGTTAACAAATGTCTGTGGGCAACATTTCTTGATAAAGGATATAAGGTTCTAGGATCCCTTATAGGACCTCATATGGCTCAAATTCTTAACTAGCTAAAGTGCAAACTAATTCTTTAAAATTGACGTAGTAGCGACATGCCCCCTCCGATTTTGATGGAAATGTTTAGAGCAATAAAATCTAATAGAGGTATATTTTTTCTAAGCTGGCCTTAAATCGTCTTAGGGGGTGAAAATGCCCCTTAAATTTGGCGCCGCACTACCATTTATTTGCAAGTTCGCATATACGCACTGATTCAATTCAAATGAAACAAACACTAAAACATTCCACTTATGACTTTTAATGCTAAAGCAAGTATAATGAATTCACAGGGTAGCTAAAATAAATCCTAAATATTTAGCACCCTGATAAGGGCGAGCAACCCCCTTTCGTTTATGACTCCGATAAAAAGATAGAAGTATGCAAGAATTTCTTCACGTTTACACGAAATTCCATAATAAAGTATCTAATATTAAATCCATTTATGATTCATAAAAACAACCGTTAAAATAAATGCACCAGAAATTAATCTGAACAATTTCTTTTATGGACAGCAAATGATTATAAAGATGCAGAAATGATAAAAGAAGTAATATTAGACTTTTATTTTAGTTATAGATTATTTGATTAATTATTCATTATAAGTCGAGCAGTACTGTTAATCTTCGGTTATGTGCTTAAAACACAGTCCCTTTTTGCACCATAAACATCTGATAACTCCAATATTATCATATCTTTCAATCTGGCACTGCGTTTGACTAGATTTTTCAAATACAAATTCAACTGGATTCTCGAAAGACTATGGTCGTATACCAATATATTCGCGTTTGAGGCAATAATACCGGAACTATCAATATATCCTAGAGACAGAAGCTGATTGTATGAAAGTGACTGTAATTCTATAATATTATTTCTTAAATGTAACTTGAAATCATGATTTACTAACATTACACATCTTTTGACATTCTCCCATATTGTAAATGCACACATCCAAAGCTTGGATTTGCCTGTGGTACCTTTCCAGATGATATTAAATACATTAACTTTATTGGTGGCTTGACTTCTTTTACAATAACAGTACAATGTCCACTCCAGAAATTGAGAAGTAATACAATTCTTGTTCCCACATTTTGAAAAATATTTTCGTTAGCCATACTTTGAAATGATCTACAATATCAAAACTGATTAGTAGATTGTTAGGTTGCAAAGTTTGGTTTTGTAATAGTTCTAAGAGATGCCTTGAGTTTTTTTATATAAGAGGCAGCTTTTCCCACATGGCTATGCAATGTTGTCGCTAGGTATCTTGTTATTCGTTGTATTGGTGCATCTATAGAGCTAACTATTGGTCATAATGGATTACCTTTTCTGTGTATTTTTGGTAGCCCATAAAGTTTTGGACATCTGGAAGATTTTTCTCGTGGTATCAGTTGCTCTTTTGTCATGTTATTGGCCTCAGCTAATGCCTCGGTAGATAATTTTCACGATGTGTGCCATAATGATCAAGGATCATTACAATCCTTGTAACATAAATATCTATTTCTTAACAAAGGTTGGAGGGGATTTCTTGTAAAACTAATTAATTTTTTAAATATACTGTTTGTACCTTTTTCCAAACTTTATTTCCTTATACACACGTCATCTGTTTGTTTACTCAAATATGCTAAATGAGTAGATATAATAAATTAAATAGGCGAAAAAATGATCACGTATTTTGCAATCTCTCTTTGCATACACTATCATAACTTGGGGATATAAGCATCACGTGATTAACGTCTTTAAAGTGCAAAGAAAAATTATTATATTAATAACTTAAAATCTATTACAAGCATCTATTAACTTGAATCGTCGCAATCCCATCATAATATACTTAATTGACAATGCTTATGTACATATATTAAACAGAATCGAAGCCCATATTCGACTTTTAATAATTTCATATTTCAATTAGAAGATAAGGATTGGCAACATGATTCCAGTTCACGTATTTGTCATAATTACTGTGGTCAATTGTTTTCCAGTAAATTGCCTAATAATATTTATATTACGCTAGAAGCTGTTCGAGTTTTGACGAATGTTGATGGATTACTAGTGTACATGGTAATAAATATTGCTTTTACATGCAAAAAATGGAATAAATAATAAGGATCAATTTTTTCCTTGTATAATATACTAAGATGCAAGTTTGTAATTTTGTATTATCTACTGCCCCATTTTATGACAAGTGTAAAATGATTTTGTACGATCAGGAAGTTTTGTTTATTTACTAGTGTTATTTGTCAATTCAGTAGGTTGTTATTAAAGCCCTAGGGGTGTGATTAATCGACAATTACATTGCTTATAACTGCTTACAATTGAAATTACTTTACTTTACTTCGGTTTTAGCTAAATAACATTCTAGAAATGGCATTAATTGACATTGTACCGCTTATAGTTAAACATTTAAATTCTAAATTTAAAAGCTTTCTATTAATTTTAATTTATCAATCGTGTGAAAAAACTATAAACAACGCGGGCATGCAAATTAGTTTACACATCTTGGGTAATTTGGAGTTCTTGGGCTTTGACATTAGCCCCCAAATTTTGCTCTCGACATGTAAACTTTACTTACCATTGCCACGTTAAAGTTGGATAAATAAGCGCAAACGGCCTTACTAGAAGGATCACGCTTCGCAGAAAAAATAAAAGGAAAATGTCCGGCCGGGTCTAGTGCCGCGGAAGCTAGGGGGTGGGGAGTAGTTACTTATAAAAAGAAGATGGTCGAGATAACCATCGAACACAATATCGTGGTTGGCAGGTGCAAGTTTCGCTCCCAGTGTCGCTGGAGG
>JAHWXV010627444.1:0-10525 GCA_024586415.1 Phrixothrix hirtus | reverse complement strand
AATAATATAATGAGAAATTGGGCGTATTCATAATTAATCTAATAATTTAAAAGGTCTTCGCCCAAATTTGGGCGAAGACCTTTTAAATTATTAGATTAATGTTTACAAATTAGTTATTATATTCATTATGGTAGTTTTTTATGCACTATATTTACACCGATGGATCGGTGTATTATTTTACAATTATAATAATTATATATAATTAATACATTTCCACGACTTTCTCAGTCCAAAAGAACACCCCATGAATACTTTTCATTTTATATCGTTAAAGAAATGTGAGCGCATTGGACCGACAACTGCAATCATTACGATATGTCCCAACACGGTTTTAAACTAAATACTACGCTAGAAGGGTTACAAATATTTATTGAACCTTTTATCTACATGGAAGTAATGAAATTACTAGCAGTAGCTAAGTTTGTCTAAGGTAGTGTTAGAACTTGTGAAATAAGAAACAGTATATAAGTCTATTCCTTATTTGAAATTAATTACAGCTATTGAGAGCTATTTGGACCTCCCTGCCAATCTAGCTGTCAATATATCAATATATTTAGAAAATCTGCTGTATAGTAAAATAATCTGTTTACATTTCTCTGTATGCTATTGCAAATTTGTATGGTTGCACTATATATAAACTCGCATTTTAGGTACTTCGATGTTATCCATCTAGTGGTTGAGGAAGAAGATGATCGATACGCTAAAATTTATCAATTTGTAAAGAATATTAGATCAAAGGAGCAAATAACGCAATTCTCATTTTATCAAATGATGGTACCATATAAAGGTACAAAGCTGCATTTTGCCGACAGTATTTTCCTAAAAAAACCAAAGAAGTGGGGCTTCTAACACTTCAATTTGGCTGATACGGGTGCAATGATTTATGATTTTTAAATTTATAGCGGTAAAGAATCCAAATTTCAGAATGTACAGTTTACAGGTAAAGAAAAACGTTTTCATATAGTACCAAAGTAGTTATTGCTTTATCCAAACCAATTTATGAAAACTAAGGCTCAGCACTCTATTATGACAATTACTTCTCAACATTTGAACTTTTGGAATATTTACAAAAGGAGTGTGCATTCTTAGTGCAGGAATAGTGAGGACCAATAGATTCAAAAATTCCCAACTGAAGTCAAACAGACAACTTGCAAAGGAGCCAAGAGGTTAATTTGATGCCAATTCCGATATAGTTGCCTAATTCATTTCTGTCAAATGTTTCGACAATTGAGATATAATTCTAACCAGTAATTCTGCAGAGGTTGAGTCAATTCATAATGTGAAAAAGTCTAAAAGAGGTAGAAGGAGAAATGAAACTATCAAGCAACCGCACAGTGTTACAGCCTACAGTCAACATGTGGGTGAACTTCACTTAACCGATATGTTGGTTGCTTTATATCGTATTAGATATAGGTCTAAAAGATGGTATAGCAAGTTACTGGCACAACTTTTGGATTTAGTTATCAACATTGTCTCGGTTCAGTGTCGCAAGGCCATGCCTGATTTTTTTCCTGATCAATACATAAGAACTCTGAACAAATTTCACTTAGAAATTAATGAAGCGTTGAAAATGGTCAGCTAAGTTTAGGAAAGCCAATTATAAATCAGGATGTGCTTTACATAATACAAAGTCTAATGAACCTAGTTAATCGTTGATAGTGGAAATTGTAGAAACTGCTTCGCAGAATACCACAGTTCTAAAAGAATTCCATAAAAATTGACTTATTGTGCTTAGATTGTTATTGTCTTTTTTCCAGAGGGACCCAGGTAATCCCTTATATAAATCCTCCCCTAATGAAATTTTTGTTAAAAATAGCTTTTTCGAGCCTTTGATTGTAGTAGTTTAACAAAGTTCTTGGATAAAAATGATTGTTTTTCATATTTTCTGTTTGGTTAATTAACTATTAAAAAACCTTTCCAGTGAATTTATTTAAAGGTTTTGTAAATTTGGATTTAAAACGTTTGATTTACTAATTTAAAAGGGGTTAACAAGAAGTCGTCGTTTGTTACTGTAATTAAGAAATTATGGAATACCATTTCTTCTTATTTTGGCTGCCACATATTTAGGATACTTGTTATGAGGAATGGAAATCTACTTCCTTTATTTATTTATTTTAAGTCTTATAACTTTGCAAAATTAGTAATAGGGACACAAAAAGTACCTACAAAATCTTCTACTTTCCGATGTATGAACCTTTAATTGTAATTTCATTACGAGAGCTTTTGGAAGTGATATGTTTGGATATATTTCAGGATGGATGTTTTTATTAGAATCTTCTAGTCCTAGTGCAATCTTCGATACATGTTTCAGGATCCTAATATGCCTTCGCCCTCTTGATTCAAGTTCCGCTATAAAGGTTGTAACTTAAATATGTTCCATAAGCATTGCTTATAGCAGGAATAATCGATAAAGACGTTGCATATTCCAAAAGACATGTTTCATTGTATCACATACCTTGTGGAACTTTTGATATTAGAACCATAAAGCCTACGGATGCGTTTCAATTACCACTTTCAATCTACAGTATAAATATTATGTCACAGACTAAACTGACAACAACGCATGTGGTAATTAAAAATCACAAATGCTTAACCACGGTCGGCAAAGATACAGTGGAGTGAAGCGACAACCATCGATACTTGCCAGGGTAAACACTGTTAAGTTAAGACAAAATCGGTAAAAGGTGGTCGCCACTGTTTTCAAGTCGAAACTGACAACAGGTGCTGTTTGTGAAACACTCTGTATATCAAGATGTTAGTGACCTACCTTAGAAATGGAAACAGACACTCTAATGGTACTGTAGATACGCGATTAAATCTGAAAGGAAATATACTAATGCTAAAAGTGCTCACTATTTATGATCGCTCCTGTATGTTGCGGAGTACTAACCTTATTATAAAATTAGGAGTGAAGCCCCTTTCTCGTGAATAACAAATCTAGACCTTTATTTAACAGTAATTGAACAAGCGGTGAACTGAGACTATTGATACATCCTGTATATTGGAAGAAAAGTGAATTGTCTATAAGAACTTCAAGTTTAATTAACGCGGCACAAGATTCAAGGTATGCTTACTTGACATAAATTATTTAAAAATAACTATTAATTTTTGACAACCCTGTATATCATTATTGGCAAAGCTGATGGCAAATAAGGTTATTATTAGCGCTTCAAATTTGACGTGAAACAAATGATTTCTTACTTTTTGGCTGAATGACAAATTCTGGATCAGAATTAAATGTGCTAGACGCACACTGTATAATTATATTAGTAGGTAAAAGTAATATTTGAAATAAATAAAATAGTTAATTGAGCACAAGACACGTTACATTGTTCATGATTCACTTTTCTCATTGTCTCCAATTGTTTTAAAATTGGAAGATAAGTCGACTAGTCTCTAAAAGTACCTAAAAACAATGTTCGACATTTGCCAACGCATCGAGGTTCGTATTTATTATTGAAATAAAATCGATGGTTGGTTTAAGACAACTTTAAAGAACAAACCTTACTTGCGTTAGCGGCATTTAAAGTACATAATTATCATATATATAAAGAACAAAATAAGTCATGCGTTCGATGATACCCCTGTATACAAGCTTTTGATAAAAATAATTAATTTGGTACAATCTACTAGTTTAACTAATATGCTACTTCATTAAAAATTGACAAACTAGATTTATGACACATAAAATAGTTTGTTAAAACTGAATGTAAAGAAAAATTCATTTGTTTCGGATGAAAGAAATTATAGGTGTCTTATGTGTAATTTCTTTGATTTATATAACACAAACAAATTGTGGAACCAACGCCCCTTTTATTACTTGACGTTAGTCAAAACTTAAATTTTAGCAGTAATGAATTGTGTATGCGGCCAGATCGCCTAACACCCAGGTTTAAAGGTGAAATAATTGAGTTATCACTTACAGTTGTAATGGCTCGCGTGCGATTGTTAGAAGTGGAAACCGTCCCTTCTATTCTTCAGATTAACTTAAGGACCGAGCGGGTGTTGATAAAAAAACATCCCAAATATGTAGACACCTCAATTCAGCAATTCTGCTTAAAAATTCAAAAAGGACAGATTAAGCTCTCTAAAATAGAAAACACACGGCACTTCCGAACTAAAACCTTTTATTACACGCGACCTTTCGCATTTCTTCTTATTTTGAGTGCTAATCAAAAACTGCTACTGAATGCGATCTTTCCGACGAGAATTTCTTGCCTATGTTACGCTAACCTTGGACGGGCTCCAATATTCCTGACGCATTTGTCATTGCTCCAATTGTCCCATTGATTACTTTACAAATTTTTTCACTTACGATACACATTACCTGCTTGTGAGCTTATCCTCGGGAATTTTGTGTAAGCACACGGACTTCTTGTTGCCCATGAAATGCGTGTGAATTCAGTGTTACCACTTGTTAAATCAACAAAGCTGATCTAAGCGTCTATGGAAATAAATGAAGTTCGTTTGATCTCATAAATTTGCTGTATTTTTATGCTTTATACGAGGTGCATTAAAATAGTTAAATATATTAGTCAATTTATTCCTTAGAAATATGATGTCTTAACTGATTTTAAATTAATTTAAATTTTAATTAAATTCTCCAAGTAAATAATGTATGTAGTAGTGCTTACTTACTATTTAATGTTTCATTTAGCTAATTTAACACAAACAAACAGCGAGAACTGACAATTACCTAGCAAAAGGTCCCATAATAATTCCCTTTGATGAAAATTTAAATGAGCACGTCATTTCTGATATAGCATATAAACATTCGTATATAACGGAATGAGTATAGAATAGCATGCAAGTATTTGTACATAATAGAATGAGTTTTAATAGATGTATAAAAATGCACCTTCTGTTATTTAGATAGAATAGATGTTGCATGTAAGAACCGCATATTCCTTCATGCTGGAGTACCAAATACCCATAGCATAAATGTATACACCTACGCTCCAAAGTGATGAGTTTAATTCTACGAGACTTTGCTTTAGTAAACAAGCAGATCCAAATCCCGCTATTTGAGGCTGAAAATTAAGCTAGTCGAAGGCCAATCGAACTAAAGATTGGTTTCATACAACTAGATCTTACGGCGACTCTAATAGATAAAGATTGTAGAGCGAGCTATCAAATGCCAAGCAACTAATGAAAAGAAAGTTCGTGGCAGCGACAATTATTTAAGAATTTTGGCCTTTTAATGTATTTTATCCTTTGAAAGTGCATCTACTCTATGATAAAGATTTGAATACAGAGGGTTAGGTTAAATATTTAGCTATTTAGGTAACCACGAAAATCACAAGGTTTGATTTCAATGATATATTTTCTTTGGGATTATGTAAGTTATCTATTTGAGTGACTAAAATAGAGGACTTGCACATCAGAGCGCTGAATGCGATCTATCAACCATCTCGTTGTTTAAAATACATGACTAGAACTAAAATTAGAATCTATGTATTTAGAATTTTATTTTGCCTGTCTTTTAGTTCAATTTAAATCGTATGTAAATCTGAATGATTTTATGATGATGTTTATAAACGGTTTTCTGCAATATCTTTTAGGGTATGAGTTTTTACATAGGGAAGTTAATACAAAGTGGTCTTACGTTTTTGAATAGAAAACGTTAATAAAACGAAATATGGAGTTTCTGTCAGCAAATCGAAATTTTAACAAGTTTTATGTCAAAAACGTAACATTAATTCAGTACCTTCCATTTGATGTAGCTAATTCTAGTATCTTAATAAATAATCGTTACCCCTTTGTCACTATATCTAACTAATAAATAATCGGGATATTACATATATATCTCCTAAATTTCAACGAAATAAACAATCCTTTACAATTTTCCAGATACTGTAAAAGACGCATTTAATGAAATGTCTTTAGGGGCATTTAACTCGCTAAGTGGGCATTTTAAACTAAATTATTATTGAATCTTTTTGACTTACTTTGAGAGAGCTCGACACTGTGGAAGACTGAAGTTACATTGTAAAAGCATCCCATTTGAGTAGGTATTGTTCGCCGTTATTAATGTGTTCTAAACGTTCGAGACAACTAACTTCATTCTACCTAAATGCCCTACAGAGGTGAAATGGTAGGAATTCCCCTTTAAAACAATTTCTAATGACAATTCAAGGAACCCTTAAACCTATTTCCACCTTCTTTACAACACTTATTTTTTTCATAGAAATTATTTTGTACTAGAAGGAATGGTTTAAACCTCTGCTAAGGGTGGTATACATCATTAAAATAAAATTTAAGTAGCAAACAAACTCAACATCTAATTGGATTGAAGGGCAATTGTTTTTTTCATTTCATTCGAATAGGATCATTGCTTCTATGAAAATTTGAAAATATGGGTTACTACAGCATCACCTGTAAGGAGAATCTCGTTCATTAAAAGGCTTAAAGACATACCAAAAATATGGGTTCTTTAGATATCCAGAATTTGTCAACAGAGGTGGGTTACACCTCACGAGGTTATCATTTTAGTCAGCAATTGAGAAAATCGGCAGTGAGCCGATCTATACAATTAAAATAAAGAGATTATTTAGCAAAAGGAAAATAAGTAGAAGTGCAAAAATGTATAGTCTTACTTTTTGTATTACTCCAGGTACTAGTTTCTAGATTTCCCCACCATCAATATTCACACTACTATTCAAAGCTCATGTTTAGAAAACTATTTACTGTCAACTCTTAGTCATTAGACGAATACATGCATAACAATCAATGTTAAGTACTTGTATTCCTATTTATCAAACTGATTTCAAATTTATTAAATGCAATAGAAGATGGTAACCCAACTAAGGTTTAATTTTATTACTCTGTGTGTTTTAAATCTTCATGAATAACTGATTAATATAGAACAAACCACTAAGAAGTTATATTACCCTAATTGGAATAGATAAAATCAGTATAATAAGACAGATGCATCGAAAAACATATATTTTGATATATATAAATGAAAATTCTTCTATAGCCATTGGTGCGTACAGGGACGCATGCGTTTTCCACCTGCCAATCAAATTACAGCAATTAGTTCTTTTAAATTAAACCTTGCTAAGCATATGTTTAGATGATAATAGCTCATTTTAAAATATTGGAACTGTTTTGCTCTTATTTCTATGTGACACCACGTTGACCATTTTATAAAACTTTTTGTGTCTCTATTACTAATTTTGCAAAGTTATAAGACTTAAAATAAGAAACAAAGGAAGTAGATTTCCATTCCTCATAACAAGTATCCTAAATATGTGACAGCCAAAATAAGAAAAAATAACATTCCACAATTTCCTAATTACAGTAACAAACGACAACTTCTTGTTAATCCTTTTTAAATTAGTAAATCAAATATTTTAAATTCAAATTTATCAAACCTTTAAATAAACTGTCTGGAAAGGTTTCTAACTGTTAATTAAACAAACAAAAAATATGAGAAAAAAATCATTTTTATGCAAGTACTTTATTAAACTACTACAATCAAACGCTTGAAAAAGCTCTTTCTAACAAAAATTTCATTACGGGTGGATTTATATAAGGAATTACCTGGGTCGCTCTAGAAAAAGGACAATAACAATCTAAGCATAATATGTCAAGTTTTATGGAATTCTTTTAACCCTGTTGTATTCTGCAAAGTAATTTCTACAATTTCCACTATCAACGATTAACTAGGTTCATTAGACTTTGGATCATGTAAATGATCTCCTAATTTATAATTTGATAATGCAATGGCTTTCCTAAACTTAGCTAGCCATTTTCAACGCCTCATTAATTTCTAAGTGAAATTTGTTCAGAGTTTTTATGTATTGATCAGGAAAAAAATCAGGCATGGCCTTGCGACACTGAACCGAGACAATGTTGATAACTAAATCCAAAGGTTGTGCCAGTAACTCAGTATACCATTTTTTAGACCCATATCTGATACGATAAAAGCAACCAACATATCGGTTAAATCAAGTTCGGTCCATTTGTTGACTGTAGGCTGAAACACTGTGCGGTTGCTTGATAGTTTCATTTCTCCTTCTACTTCTCTTAGACTTCTTCCCATTATGTAATGTAATGTAATCTTAAATCGATAAAGGAATTTCGTTTGTTAAAATTCCTTACCGTTTACGAAGAAGCGCCATTAAAAAAGGAAAATTGCTTGTTTGAGGATTTTTAGAATAGTATAAAATTGAGCAGTTAAACGTAACAAATAGTTAACAAAAACATGGCGTTCCAATACACCACATACACTCATATTATGTGTCACTGTAGAATTATTTTATTATATTAAAATCAATACGATCAATGAAATTCGCTTTCTTTTGCATTTACTTGCATTTAGGTTTTCATACGTTCTTAGTTACTGAGGCTTATTAGTTTTATTTTGGCGTATTCCTTGCCCATTGTAATTTTTGTCGATGAGGTTATATGGAACAATTAATTAGTTTAAATGGTGTTTATGGTCACCTATTAGAATTGACAAAACGCATACGTAATGCTGCACAAATAATTCGCGAAAGTGCGGAAGGTATCTGTCTAATGTAACAACACTTACGTCATAGGGCACATAGATTTATTGATGGCAGTGGTGAATATTTTGAACATGTCCTTTAAAGGTATGAAATATACTTTCCAGTTTTTATTCTACAGTAAAATTTCACAAAGGTGTAATTCGCGATAGTCCGGAATAGTTCCACCAAAAATTTTTTAAGACACACCGAGAAAAATAAAAATGACTTCGTTAAATTTTCTTTAATGTTATAGGAAATGATAGCATAAGATGATTAAAAGTTTGTGCAAAAAATGCGTTCAAATGATTTCGAACTTCCTTGTTCCTTTTCTAAGATTAATTTTGGATTTTATCGAAAACTACAATCGAGTAACTTAAATTTGTTTTGCTTCAGTTAATAATTCCAGGTTATGGTCTTTTGTGTAATTACATGTATTCAAAATTAGGTTTTTAAATTTTAAACAAGCGATTCTAAAAACGAGAAAATGTATCATTGGGTTATACTGAAGGAGATCAGTTCATAGGAAATATTCTATTACACTTGCTACAGCTTGATATATAATAAATAAATGCATTCCAAAATCTTTATTCCATTACATCATGCAATTGAAAGAATAGCGCGTTTAGACGTTCGTAGCGGTTTTAAAAAAGTGAATATTTTCGTTTTTCCCAAAAAGAACTCTATTTGAATTCACTAGGTTATCAATTGACGTCTTTAGCCAGCCACCGATGCGCATGTTTTGTCGCAAAATTTTAACCACCCTGTATAATGGGGGTTTTACAAGGCATTATTCATCAGAGTATAATTTTTAATTACTTTCAGTTTAGTTACACGATTTGTTTCAAAAATTATAGAAATTATACTTTTGTCCATCCGTCACTCTTTATTAAAATTTCTTTTAGTTGATTTTAACAATATCTACAAAATGAACTTTTATTTCTTAATTTGTTTACACGGCTCTTTTGCTGCAATGTCTTTTATTATATAGTAAGAAAGTTGTATTTTATTGTTGATAATCTTTTAATACTCATCTAGAATTCATTACAGCCATGGTTGTAGTTTGTTTAAGGTGCATATCTAATATTCAAGTTGATAGCTTTTGTAATAAAAGTAGACTGCAAGTGACACTTACAATAATACAATTTTGAAGAAATGAAATTAAAGTAAAGCATTTTAAGGAGAATACCTTGCTTTATCTAAATTTCAGCTTTGTTTACTCTTTTCAAGGAGCGTTTACGTTAATAACATCAATTTATTGAAGCTGTTGTGGTTAGATGCAGGAAATTTAAATAGCTTACTGCTTTCACAAATTGCTATGGTACTGATGAAAGCAGGATAATCAGAATTGTATTGAATTTCAGGTATGAGCTGCCACCCTCGGATATCTTTCAGCTCCAACTTTGTGAGATCATTATACACATGCGTACATATTCTACAGGTAAACCTTAATTATTTTTATTATCTGTTTCGCTAGAATTTATTCTAATAGGGTTGGTAAATATAAAGTTTACTAGTACACACAATTTTATTTCATTAAATTTGTGTATTTATGTTTTTAAAAATGTGTAGTAACTTCTGCTGATTAATGATCCATTATTTAATTACATTTGCTTTACATGGAATTTGGGCCACACTATCTTAATTAAAAAGGTATTAAATTAATTTAGGTAAAATTAACAATTAATTGTTAATTATTTCGAATGAAAGACTGGTGGGTTTCTGTAAATGTAGATTGTAGGGATATACCAGTCAAAGATAATTAAGAATCAAAACATTCTGCTTCTAGAAGTTTAATTCATCGTCAAATATTTAAAAATAACAAAGTTTCGCTTATTAAAGCTTCATCAGGTTAGACGTTTAAAGTATTCTTAATGAGTTTCTTGCTAATATTGTTTAATTTATTAAAAATGCTACGGTTATCTTGTTTACTAGTTCCATGTGTTTCTAAGTGATTATTTTCTTCGTATCGTTCCATTTTGTAATCGGTTCAGTTAAAATGTAATATTGTTATTTATTATATTTATTAATCA
>JAHWXV010627441.1:0-15225 GCA_024586415.1 Phrixothrix hirtus | reverse complement strand
TTGTAAATTTGATTTAAAATAATCGGTTTAATTTTGCATTTTAAATAAATCATTAGAAGAATTGTAACTTCAAAGTGCTTACACTAGCCAGAGGTGTAATAATAAAAATTATTCAGAATTTTAGGTAACTTTAAAAATTATATAAATAAATTATAACAATAATCGTTCTAGTATAAGACTACAAAAATTAACAAAAACTATTCAGAATTTAAATTGAAAACAAACATCAAGTAAACAATAAAAATTAAAATTTCCTAATAAATTAGAATGCCTCAGTAAAAGGGTTACGATTTTCACAATGTCAATAAAGTTATTTTTGTTAATTGAACACTTCAGCACTTATTTTTAAAAATATTAACATTGCACTAATATAGTACCTATTGTGCATGTGATTTGGTGGCAGATGCAGGAAGAAGATGTAGAATCATTTAATGTCTGCTGTCGTAACTTCAAGAACAGGGTTGTTCACACTGTAAGTTCTAGCTTTGCTTGTGCCTATCAACTCACCTTGTCTTTTATTTTTATTTTTTAAATTTCATTTCTGTTCTTAACTTTTGGGTAAGTATTTTGCTCTTAATGTAAGTCAATTTATTGATTGATTAACACTTTTTTCCTAATTGTTTTTAATGTGTACGATAAAATAGATGAGTGGTGATTGATGCCAGTATGCTTAATATGAGTGAATTAATTGTGATACCTCACCCATCTGTTTTAGCGTATTTAAACAAATACATTCCAGAAAGGGCAGTTGGTATCCACAAATAATAATAGCTTATTTTTGACTAGATTAATGTGTTGGTTGTCGTGTTAATTACATATGATTCATGTTTAATTTATTTATCAAACTTCATGAAGCAATGATTCCCAGACAAATGTAAAAAAATGAAGCAGCCCAGGTATTGCCAAAAATATTAACATAGCAGCAGCCAACATGTTAAACATTATTTGAAGATGCCAATGATAGAAATATTAACGTTAGAGTATTTGAATAAACGCAGATCTGATTAGTATGAAAGAAAAGCCTAACATATTAATTTCACAGACCCACATTCTCAGTTCACTTAGATGTTCATTTATGTAATATTAAATTTACTAACAATTTAAAACTGCCGACCCTGATTGGTGTAGTATTTGGCTCTACATCTAAGGGATACAGGTTCAAACCTGATCAATTCAGTAAATTTTTCAATGCAAAAAATTTTTTTAAAAGGTATCTTCTCGGATAAAGAAGTAAAACTAGTCCCGTGTCAATGTGATGTTTGACACATTAAAAATCCCTATTGGTGATAGAACTCGTCCAGATTCGGCACAATTCTAGTAGGTGTAGCAAAATTATCATGGTAATTGAAGCCAAGGGAATTTCTGCATCACGAAGTCTCAGCCACCAAACAAAAAAAACAATCAAAAACTAAAAATGGAGTTAAACTACTAAAATAAAAAATACTTATATTACATTTGAAATTGCAAAGAATGGATTACAGAAAGCATTTATTAAATTTAATATTACATAAATGCGCATCTAAGCTAAATGCGGTATAAATGTGAATTCATAATGTGGGCCATTATTAATTAATAAACATTAACAAAAGTTTTCCTAAAAGTTGTCCATGCAAAAACATGAATTTTTCAGTATGATGCCAAAAATATACCTGCTGGGAGTTTTCCTGAGTAAAATACTCACATTCTACAGCAGAAATGCAATTGCAACAACTTTAATGTCATTTAATTTTCTGTGCATACTTTTAAAATCACCCAGTATAATACAACAGATGAAATAGTTAAATGACATTTTACAAAAACAAAATGTATCACTTTTATAGTTTTAATAGATTTAAGAAACATGAAAAATTTGAATTCTTAGTTATTATCGGACACCCTATATTTTATTAAATCTAAATATAAATATAAAATAAACAACTTCTGTGTTATATTATTTTTGCATTATAATTGTTTGAGAAATAGGTTGCCGAATATTTCTAATAAAATTCTTCAAAGTATTTGATACAGGAAGTTATATATATTTATATTTCCAGCAGCAGAATAAAACCAATTCAATTTTCTACTTAAACTAGGGTGGTTATTTTAGTCTACAGTTATTTTTGATATTCTGTCTGCATCTTCCAGAGTTTGTTTCAGCAGTCAGGATTTGTTTTATTTATATGTCCGTTCTGAATTGCATTTAATTATTTATAAAAGTTTTTTCTTTATTTAATTATAAGATAAATTTTAAGATGATACAATTAAAGGAAAGGTGGGTATGGCTTTTGTATGCTTTCTAACTTTTATTTTGCTTATAAAATTAAATGTTATAATAGACAATTTTATTTATTAATTAAATAATTGTAGGTTGAACATCTTGAGCAGCAAATGCGTAAAATGTCTAAATTGATTGAAGATAATGAAATAAGACAAAATGAGGTAGAAACAGAAAAAAAAGAGGCCATTGAAAAAATATTTGTTCTTCGTGATATTATTAGAGATTTGGAATTACAAATTGAAACAAAAACAGAAACTGAATCTAAATTAAATGTAGTAGTCATTCATTTAGAGGATGTTATTAAACAACAAAATAAAACAAACGAGGAATTAACTCAGAATTCGGCCATTCGAGAACTTCAAGAACAAATCGAACAATTACAAGAAGAAGTGCAGCGGTTACGATTGAATGGTGAATTTGTTGGAAAAGAAGGAGCTTTGAAACAAATAAAGACACAGGTTTGTTGTGCGATTATTTACACAATTACTTGTAAAATATTAAATTGTAGTTGAATGAATTTGAGGCTAATATAGATAAATGTATTCGGGATTTAGAATCTCTACATTCTGCAATTTCGGCAACGAGTTGCAGTTCACCGTCTGAAGATATGTCAATTAGAGATCAGGTAAACTATTTTTATGTAAATTTTCATAGTAAATAATGTGATCATTACAGATTCGTCCAAGAACACCATCCGCCATGGAAGAATGTGACCTTCCCCTTCAACAACTAGCACGATTGAAAGAAAAGCTTATTAAGCATTCCCGAGTTGAAGATGCAGCTGTTAAAAGAATTCATGATTTAGAAATGGAACTTGATGGAATGAAACATAATTTAGATGTGAGTGTGTTATTGAAAAGAAATTTGCTGGTGTTTAATTGTCATTCAATTTTCAGGAGGTACAAAATGAAAGAGATATTTTACAAGACCAAGTTTCAGAGCAGTTGGTACTAATTTCGTCCCTACAAATGCGATTAGATGATCAACGATTACGAGCAGAACAAGTTCAGAAACAAACAAACACGTCTTTAGAAGTACGCATCTACGACCTTGAAAATGAAATAAAAAATCTAATGGAAATTATATCAGTCCGTGATAAAACTGTTAAACACTTAAATAAAACGATTGAAGAATCAAGGAAAAGATTGTTCGACCAAGAACAAGAATTATCAGAAAAACAGGATAACCAAGTAATTATTGATTTGCAGAGAGAAATTCAAAAATTACATTCCGAAAATGCATCTTTGCTTGCAAAAATAAACAGTGATGCTCAGAATGCTCAAATGTTGCCTAATTTAGTTGACAATATCCTTACAGATAAGAACAAAGATATTGAGATGTTACGTGAGAAATTAGATAAAACTCAAAAAGAACTTGACACTTATCTATCTTTAAATTTAGATCACGAACAATTGAAAGTTCTTAGCAAGCTTCAAAGTTCTGAACGGGCAGTTGCTGATATATTATCGTTAATTGATCTGAATGATTCTGATAAGCTGCGAAAGATTGAAAACACACAGGAAAGCTTGTCAGGTACATTTAGTGCTCCTTTCAAAGCAAATACAAATGAAACTACTCGTTTAAATTCCACTGAAATTCAAAAGTCTATAGAAAAGCGTGTCCATTTTGATGAAAGCATTTACAATAATACAATTGAAAAATTAAGGTCAGAAATCTTAGAACTAAAAAATGAATTATTTGAACGCAATGAAACCATTAAGGAATATACCGAAAGACTAAATATTCTTTCAGATTTAGAGGTAAATATATTAAAATTGCAAGACAAATTAGATTTTACTGAAAATGCTTTACAAAAAGCAACAGATACGTTTGAAAAAGAGCAAAGTACTTTGAAACTTGCATTAACTGAGAAAAAAACTCAATTAGAATTATCGATAGAGGATTCGTCACGTAAAGATCAAATGTATATTAATTTAGCTAAGGATAAGCGTGAACTTGAAAAAAACTTAAAGGAATTTGATGCTTTAAATTCAGAAAACAACCAAGAAATTAAAAATCTCAAAATGCAATTAGATGAACTAGGCAGTTCGGTAGAAAAAATTAAAAGTCTGGAAAAGGAGATTACTTTTAAACAAGAGCAATTGGATCGTTTACAAAATAAGTATGTAGTATTACAACAAAAGTTAGAGTTAACTGAAAATGAAATGAAAGAAAAGGATAAAACGAACGATAAACTTCAAAAGGAATTCAAAAACAAAGAATCTCAGCTTGAAACATTAAAAATTACTATTGAAGAAAAAAATGTAGAAATGGCGGCTTTAAAAGCTAACATAAAAGAAGAGATGCGAATGTCAATAACAGAATTTGAAACCAACTTAAAGGATTTAAAAATTTTATTAGTCGACAAAGAAACTGAAATTGAAATTTTAAATGAAGATGCTCAACGATATCAAGATGACATAAACAAATTAGAAAATCAATTAAAAACAATCAAAAAAACTATGACAAACAAATATGAGTTAGAGTTAGCCAGGAATCTGCGTGAAATTGCTGCCAAGGACCTCCAGATTATCAAACAATCAACCGACATTGAAGATGCCAACAGAGAATTAAACCATTTACAGGAACTTTTAAATGAGAAAGATAAAATAATAGATCAAATGAGTGATGATAGCAGAAGTTTACGTATAAATCTAGAATCAATTCAAAATAAACTTCAAGAATCCGGAAATGTTATTGATCTAAAGCGGCGGCTAGAAGATGAACAACGTCTCAATATTAGTTTAAGAGAAGAATTGGGAATTCTAAAGAAAGAAAATAAACCCGTAGACATGACAGCCTCAATTGAGGAAATAACAGGAGAAGTTTGCAAACAACTGGACTATTCGGCACATCTTGATTCCAGTATTTTAAGTGCCCTCGGAAGCAGCGATGATGAAACGAATGTGCGTCTCTTAAAACAGGTTCTTGCCAAAGAGCGGTTACTAAATTTAGAAATAAGTAAAGCAAAAGAGACGCTTGAAGTTAAATGCACACAACTACAAACTCTCCTTGAATCTGAAAAGCAAAAATCTAACACCATACAACTTAAGGATGCTAACAAATTAGAACAACTTCGCATAAAACTTGAGTCTGTTTTAATTAACGAAAAAGAAATTGAAAAACTTCTCGATGCCGAAAAACATACAAGACAAGAATTAGAAATTCAAGTTGCTCAATTGAAGCAGAAGATTTCAGCTGAAAATTCGAAGACCGAACTAACAGAATATAAATCGCTGCCAACTTTAGAGTCTCAAGAATTGAATCGTTTGCGACGTGATATAACGTCTTTGGAAAGAACAAATTCTCACCTTAAGGAGGATATTAAAAATTTGAAAAAAATCAAAACAGAAACTGATGCCACTTTAAAATTCAATAAGGATATGATGCAATTGAAAAACAAGGATTTTGAGATTTTGGAAAAACGAATTAAAGAAATGGGAGAGTTTGAAATAACTATTAAAGAAAAATTAGCTGTGTGTAAAGCTGAACTTGAACAGAAGTATCGAGAAGTTGAAAATAGTCGAATTTTAATTGTAAGTATATTTGTGACTGTTTGATTTAGGGTTTCACTTTTGACACTATCAGTACTGCTTTTTCTTATAAGTACAGTGATAGCTAAGATAACTATTAAGTTTGATTTAATCATCATCAAGCCCTCCTCTCGTATATGTGTGAACAATCACCCTTTTTTATGAGATTCACCAATTGCATCTGAACTCATCCAGAGATACCTATTTTAGCATGGAACTTGTGAAGAGGTTACCTGCTCTGAAAAGATGGCTTTTTGGGACTCCTGATAACATTGGTTATCATGACAGGAATTGGTGGGCTTTTGCACCCCGTCTAAAATATACAATTCCGTCTCTTCTCTTTATATTGAAACCTGGATGGGACAGCAGATGTCGTTTCACTGATTGTCCGATTGTGAATGTAATCACCATTGAGTTCCTAGGCGGAATAGTGCAACGATCGAATTTATGTGTTTTTTCCAATCTGTATATTTATATCAGTGCTGCCAAATGGTCCCCACTTAGGAAACTTAGTATCCATTTACAAAATTAAAATTGATCTCCCAAGTTCTTTTAGTCTTCCATGTTTATTTCATCATTTACATTTTTTTGGCTAATCATAATTATTTTAAAAGAAAACATCAACTTAGACTTGCAAAAATGTGAATTAATAACCTGAAATTTATTCGCAAATTTTAGATCCTTTAAGCAACTCTAGGTCTTCTTATCGAAATAACAAGTGCTGGTAGCCCTGTCATATGGATGTTTGGTAATTTCATCTTTAATATTTTCAACAACAAGAGTGCTGATTTTTTAAAGATGTGCTTTTAATTTAGGTAGTACACATTGAGCATGTTTATCACTCTTTTCAAGTTTAGACATAAATATTGGGACACTAATGGAATTCTGTTAATGTTTTGGTTTTAAAGCTAATTTTGAGATTGTCAAATTGGTATTCTGTTTATAATTCTCACTTCCTCCACCGTTAAAATTTTGTCCTTCGCTTCGATTTGAAATAAAAAGTAGAAGGCAGATTTTAAAATACTGACAAACTTAAACCATGCACACGGACACAGTTCTAAATCAAGAGAAAAAAATCGTTGTTATTTCCAAGAAAAATGTCATTAAAATAATACTAAAGAGTTGTTTGGAAGCCCCTGCATTGCGGGATAGCTGAACATGCCATTTTAAGTGAATGAACTATCAAAACATGATGCGACTGTTACATTATTCTAAATTGCTAAATCTACATAAATAGGGGATATTCTTTGCATTTATGGTGATCCCTTCATTTCCAAACTATATATGTAATATTAAATTCTCAGGATTTTTTGTGCTTTTTGTTACTGAAGTGTATTAATTGTCATTTTTTTGTGTTAATTCATTTAATTACATTTAGTTTTAAGTTGAACATTGTGTAATTATAAATAGATTAGTCAATATTTCTCTTTGTATTAATTAAATTAAATTGCAAGTTGAGAAAGGTTAAAGAAAATATTTTTTGATTCTGAAATGTAATGCACGGAATAAGTGCAGTTCAATTGCTTTGATTTTCATTTGAAAGACCTACATTCAGTGTAGTTTAAAATTTTATACATAGCAATGTCGTCAGTTTTTTTATAAAATACCAACATGATTGAAAATTATGAATAGAAATGTAGGTTATTAATAATTGGGATAGGTTAGTGTTTATACACAAACAACTAATAGTAATTTGACATTACAACATGATATTTCCTCCATTAAGACACCTAGTTGAAATTTTAACGTATTTAGAGATATTTATTTCTATACACGTTTTCTGGCAGTTCTCATTTTCAGATTTTTCCAAAGGAGTGTTCTATTTTATGTGATTTTGTTATAAATGGATGTGGTTAGGCCTTTACAATAATGTGTTAAAGTTTGTTGTCTGTTTTAATATCACCCTGTATGTGTAAAACAAAGACAGTAGATGTTTGTTTATGCCCATCTTTCTTTACATGTTATAAACAGATTTATTTTAAGGGGTCTCCCTATTTTGATGCTTTAAAAAAGTTGATTTATGAGAATTTTTTAAAAGAATATAAAGTATTAATTAATTTCAAACTTTGTACATTTTAAGAGTATACTTAAATTTTTATGTAAAAATATCAAATATACATGTATTTGAAACCATAGTGGACTTATTAAAAGGTTTAAAAAAGCTTTTCCGTGGCAACAGTGATGTAATTTGTTGTGGGTATCTGAAAGAAAAGAAACAAATAGATTCTTAATTTGTACATGTGGCATGGCATAAACTATACATTGAACAGAATTTCAAAACAAAAAAGAAGTTTGAAATATTCCAAAAAATTTTGAAAATTAAGACGTGGTTGTAGTTCATGCAAAAACAGGACATGTTTTAAACATATTTCTGAAATTTTAAGTAGTTTGGTTCAAGGGTTTTTCAGATATTACTGTCATGAGTTTGAAAAATGTTGTTTTGAAAAAATACATTTAAATAGTCAATTATGCTACATTACACTCTACATTATCTGGCAACGATCCCTTGATATTATTTTTGTTTAATAATGCATCAATAATTGCAATGTTTTAAAAGAGCTTCCAAAATGAACTATAACCCCTTTTCAGAAAAGGTTGAATTAATTAAATGACTTTCGTATGGGTAAAGCCTAGGTTGACGTTGAGAACTATCCAGTCTTAATTTGTATGACCACCTTGAATTTTGGGTTTACTGCATTCCCGATTACCATCATAGTAGAAGAAATGTGCCTCCAGTGTCTATCAACTGAGCCACAAAATGGGAAATTTGAATTACTGCCTTTTTCAGGAAATCTCTAGGCTGAAAGTAAGACTATGGAATAAAACTATGGGTTACAAAAACATGAAGTGAACGGAGTTCAGATTTATAAAAATTAATGATGCAGAACATGTTGACTTGCATCATTTAACGGAAAAACCTCTAATGGGAGAAATCTCAGTTTTAAATTCCACCAATTGCTACTTATGATTTCAAGAGAACATATTCTACCATGGACCACTTTGGAAATATATTTTTGATATGTAAAACTATAACAAAATGCAAAAAAAATCATTATTTTGACCGATCAAACTATTTTTCAGCATTTGTGGGTTTGTTTATTTTTATGTTAACAATAATTATTTTTACTTTCTGAAATACAGTAGAATCCCGGTAATTCGAGTAGTATGGGACCGGAACCCCTCAAAATCAAAGAAACTCAGATTACAAGGACCAGTACAAGAAGAATGGGAATTTAAAATAAAGCAACTGTGCAAAGGCTTAATTAAGAACAGCATAAATGATACTTATTTTATTATATAATTACATATTACTACACATAGTTAGAAATAAAGATACACGCTATGTGTAGGCTCACGCAGAACTAGCGAGAGCTGAACTAATTTATTTTTAGGCTCAACTGGAGTTGAGTGACATTGCTGGAGAGGTATGGGATGGGGAGCAATGGTGGGAGAGATAATTAAGTGGCAAACTATCTGATACATGCCAGACAGATAAGCTACCCAACGACTGTACGGCAAATTAAAGACATTCACAATTTGAAGACCGTTTGTTCAAGTTTATTCTTTTGTAATTTACGTGGGTCAAATTACATGGAACCTAGAACTATCGGGACTTGAATTATCACGACTCTACTGTATAGGTAAAAGAGAACGTATTGTTTTCGTTCAAACTTTTAGTGGAAATACAAATACATGTTTCTGAAAATTGGTCTATGTATGTGGCTGTGAACATGATATCTCAAAAATGAAAAGTCGTATATAAACAAAATTTTATAATTAAACTTGTATCTATCTGGATTCACAATCGCAACAATTTCACTAAAATCAAATAACCGGAAGTATCATTTTGAAAATATCTAAAAATAACAGACAAAATGGTACCTTTTGGTAATTTGATTTAACCAAATTTTAAATAAGGAGTAGATTTATTGACCTCACCCATACTTTTTAAAAAATAAAATATCAATTAGAAGGAACACATTTATTTTTCACAAATAAATGTGTTCCTTCTAATTGATATTTTATTTTTTACAAAGTATGGGTGAGATAAATAAATCTACTCCTTATTTAAAATTTGGTTAAATCGAATAACCAAAAGGTACCATTTTATGTCTGTCATCTGTTATGTTTAGCTATTTTCAAAATTTTTCGTTTTTCATGATTTTCTAGAAATCGGCTCTAACAATTTTTTTTTAATTCAGCATATTTCTTAGTTACTTAATTCTGTTTTACATGAATCAAGCCGTTTCTCTAATAAATTTTAGTAAAACAAGTAACTGGACGTACTTAAAGTATTAATTATGAACAACATATCTCAAAAATTAAACATCATATAAAAGTGAAATTTTATATTTGTTTCTTATCTTCCACACATGATATGGTAAGAATTTAGTTAAAATCAAACGACTGGAAGTGCCACTTTATTCTTGCTATAAAATTTTTTTTAAAACTTCTACATTAAGCAGCATTTTACATGTCCAATAATTTGGATGAGTGACTGTTACAATTATTCCAAATATAAACTTAAATAATATTTTAATCATTCATAGACACCATTTGCATGTCTATAAATTGTTGATTAGTATTTAAAAATAAATTACTGTATTCGCATGTTAAAGTTTATGCAATTATAGGTTTTAGGATGTTTTTGGTACTCAAATTGTTCTGACTTGTTATTGATATTAAGCCGGAGGGGTAAATCCCTTTGTTCGGACAAACTTATTACCCACAGATAATCTCAGTATACTTTCCTTTATTTATTTACTTTTAAACATGTGGGTCTCACCAAAACTTTTATTTAATTTACGACATATACCTGATAAGTGACAAAGTTTGAGTTTCATATATTTATTAATTTCAAATTTAAAACACATAAATATATAAAAAAAAATGCAAAAATAAATTCTTACATCTACAAATAGAAATACAATTTTATTACGAATACCATTATCTAAACAAATTGCAATGACTTGTTATGCTAGATCCTTTTAAATTTTTAAATTGCCCAAATAGCATTTGTTTGACTTTTTCTAAAAGTATCCAACTGCAAGTATAAATTTTGTTATAAGTAAAATTTATAATACTTTAACTTTAAAATAAAATGTTGTTAAAATTTATTTTAAAATTTGTTTAAAAAAATTATTAGTTTTAAAACTTCAAAGATTTCGCAGTAAGATTTTGATTTTTGATATTATCATATGACTGTTTATTTCCATTCAAACAATTGGATTTTATGATTTGGTTTCCATGCCAATTTATGTACTGGTTGATAACTCTTCGATTTCTACCTTTTGAGAGAAGCATGTTCTTACACGAAAACTCCCGTTTCATAAAACTATATTAAATTTTATAAATCTATTGATGGCGGTCTGGACACTTTAATTTGCTGCTGTTATCAATCAGAGGTATTATAAGTTTCAAATACTTGGATATTTCCATGAGCAGTGATTTATTCGGACTTTACATGTTTGCAATCAAAATGATCTACTTGCGAGTTTCCCACCAGTTGCTTAGATTCACCACCGCGTGTTCTACGTAAGTAAGATGATTTTGTTTGTAACGTTGTGCTTTTATAACTTTTTTAAAATTCCATTTCTGCTGCTGCACTGACTAATCAAAAGGCTCTTAAATTTAAAAAAAATGCCGTGCATGCCTTGTTGGAAAACTGTTTGAAGTTCCATTAGATATTTGCGTCCTTTTTGCTACGTTCTGTTTACAGCTTCGATTAGCAAAGTAATGACACCATAATTTTCGGAAGATTCCTTGGTTTATGGATTTACTGCTTGCGAGACCTTTCTGTGTTGAATATACAATTTGAATTTGTCCCTTTAATTTTTAAATTCTTTTGCGCTATGAATTATATATCCAAACCTGCGTTTTTTTTATAATGGAGCACTTTTTACACTTCACTAAATTTTTATTTTATAGTCTGAGAACTACGGTTTTAACTTAGAAATACTGTTAGGTAATTTCTACTTAAAGTAACATTTAAGAAATTTGAAATAGGTGATAGCTTATTTGAATTTTCTAATGTGAGAACTAAGTAATTTTTATACACGTTAATTACGAGGGTCTAACAAAAAATGTAAAAGAAAGTCGTGTTGTCTTACACCAGATTTTTAAATTAGAATTAACATGGCTATTTGAATTAACTGTTTTATTTTAGTAATGTGGTATATGATCACATAGGGTTTAATATAATGTTAGTTCTATAGTGAGTTTTCTTAATTGTGAACTATCAAACTCATCAAAATGATGAAAATTATAAAAATTGTTGCTTCATAGAAATATGTCACAAATGTCATTGTCATTTCATTATTATATGTTAGGTTATATGAACTGTAGTATTAGTTGTTTGTAAATTACCAACAATTTTTTACATTTTTACTGTTTTAAAATTGCTAATAAATTACTTTATTGAAGCAATTTTAAAAAATATTTACATAAAGGCTAACTATTTATTTTTATACTAACATTTTCCTATCCTAATTTATCAATAGATGACTCACATCTACTTTTTAATATATTTAAAATGATATGCACAAAATCTAAAACAAGCAGCAAAATTTGAATGACCTTGAGGCTTCACTATTTGTATTAATTTGAGTTTTGGCATTTATTACACAGCTGTCAGAACTGCACTGCCTGTACTCCGCTTGCATTGTGCGTGCCCTTGTCGACCTTTGGTGGTGCTCTGGAAGCTTGATGTTTTGGATACCGGATGCCCTAGAACTTTATTTTTCATTTTAACACAATTGACTTATCTAAATAGAGATTGACTAGATATCAGACAGTTTTTTGGCCTTCTTCTAATCCTAGTGTTAGGATTAGAGCTTTAGGTGGAATCATATTTTACATGGTCTCATATGTTTTATAGACCAGTGAAGAGTCAACATATTTTGATTGAGGACATTTATAAGGATGGTGATTAGCACCTTCTTACATAATTTGTAGTAAAACAGAGTGAAAATAAAGTATTTTTAGGGTGAATTTGAACAAGAAGGAAAAGAATCAAAGAAGGAACTTAGTGTTTTAAATGAAAAATTAAAGAAAGCGATAGAAAGAGAGAAAAAACTTATGGAAAGTATAAGTGAAGGCCAATTGAAGCAACTTGTCCCTGAGAAGATTTTGAATAAAATAAAGGTGAGTAATGTTTATTAACATGTTCACTGAAATTGTCACCTCTTTGCTAGGTACTTTTAAATTGGCAGGAAGAGCTCGACCCCTGTTGCACCCCCATAGAATAATAACTCTTGTTTTTGAATTTGTTGTCAATTCTGATTTCCATAATTTTTTTAATGTATTCCATCTATTTTATTAATAACTAACTAACTAAAAGATAGATTACTGAAAAAATCAAATTTGTATTGTGAGTTTACTTAATTATTCATTTCCTGGTGAGGGTGTCGACAATCGGAACCAATTTTTTACTATGAAAAGTCTAAGAAGAGGTAAAATGTAAAATAAAATTATTAAACCAATGTATGCCATTTTTTTAACAAGTACAAAATTTTCAGAATCGGGTAGCTAGTTTTCATAATTGGCCTTTAGCAAGTTGAAACATTCAAAACAAAATATTATATTTTATAAACCGTGTAAATTGAAGTCGCTTTAACTTAAACTTGAAATGCTAAAAACATTTTTATCTATTTGCTAAAAATTTAGAAAATTTTTTTTTGACATTGATTTAGGATTTTCAGTGATAGTTGGTGACATTGACGTTTTGACATTTGAATATGAAAGTTTTGTCAATTTTATGTTTGATTTTGTTGTTTAATAAGGTTAATTACTAATGTTACCAACCTTTTAAAAAATATATTCCGTACTTAAAAGAAGGTCATTATGAACTCAAATGGGTTTCGAAATGAGCTCATTTCAATATGCAAATAGATAAACATTATTACATTACTAAAATCAAAAAATTTTCATTAGTCTCTGATTTCCATAATATTTATCAGCCTGCTTTATATGTTTGCAGCTTTATTAAATAAATAATTGTTCGTTATACCTGCAAACCATTCTTTTACAGGAATTAAATACTTTAGTTAAGGATCACATGAAAGACAATAAAAATATGTCGGAGGTTATAGATAAATTAACTAATGAAAGAATTGTTTTACAAAATAAAATAAAAGAATTAGAAGAATTGAACCATATAAAACTACCGTTTGATGATCCTGTTGCAAGAGTAAGTATTTATCTTATTTTCTTTAATATTATTGCATGTGTGTCTAATAAAACATTCATGAATGGCAAATTAAGGGAAGTTAATTTTATGAGACACATTGTTGCCTGCGACTGCTTATAAAGTGCAAATTAATAATTTATAGTTAAGCGGACACTGTTATAAATGGCTGCTTGTAACCACAGTAAATTACAATTTATCCTTGATTTACATTCGTCAAAGATACTGACAGGTTTTGTTCGCATTCTGCATCAAAATTTTAAATTTGCTGCCTTATGTTTCCCGTAATGGTGTAGTTCTTAGGACAACGAAAGATAAATAAGTTTTTTGGTCGGATCAAACATGAGAGACGAGCTTTTCTACTCTCCGTGGTGATTGAAAATTAATTAATAAAATAAATTGACAGACATAAGCGCCTTTCACTCTTGTGGATTTCGATGATGTGTAATTTGTATTAACTCGTCGTGAGACCACCACGACAGGCAGTAAAACACGCATAGGTTGTACACGATAGAATCGGTTGTGTGAGTGATTTTCTTTCTTCTGAAGTGTCTGGATGAGTGTAAGGTTTCCACAGGTGTAAGTGTGGTGAAAAACCAAGCCTGAGAAATCGAATAGTAGATTTCTGGGTAATTACGTGCCTTTTTTCACCTCAGTCGCAACTTCATTGGACGTGTAAGTCCCAGTGCCAATGCAGGAATGTGAAACAGTCACGACTGACGATTTTGGTGTTGTGGGCAAGCGAGAAACCCTGTGATGTGATGACTAAGGCCAAGGTACTTATTCCATTTTTTTCACTTCCATATTGTTTGCCTGTAAAGGCGTATGTGAAATGTGTATCGGTGAGAATTCAGTTTAATTTATAGTCCCGGCTGCCGACTATTGTAGAGCCCAGCTTAAACCTTTCCCGTTTTGAGGGGAGCCTGTCAGTACATAATTCCTGTCCGAATTCTGGACGAATACCTATACTTACTGTGATTAGTAAATTTAGACAATAATTTTAGATTATAGTAGACTGAATAGTCTTCCCCGTACCTCTTGAATTAGGCCGCATTCAAGAGCTGGAAAAGTTCACTTGTAACACTGTGTGTCATATGTTGTTGTGTGTGCTAAATAAGCCATTTCCTTAGACACAGATAAATAGTTATTACCCAACTAGACTTTCATTTTAAACTTAGAATAACTTAACTGTGATTATTTTATATTTTAGAGGATATGTGTTAGTCAAGGTACCCCCCCCCCTCTAGCCG
>JAHWXV010627241.1:0-13584 GCA_024586415.1 Phrixothrix hirtus | reverse complement strand
TTATAAACGGTTTAAATAATACGTTTGCTGCATTGATAAAAATTAACGCACGCTATCTGATTAATTAGTATTAACAGACTCAGATTAATGCAGTAAACATTAAATAAAGTTCAAATTAATGTTTTTTAAATGTTTTACTAATTACACTGGCGATTCGCGCTTGCGACAAATAAAATGTAATTGAGAGCTAACCTTTTCGATGTCTCCTCATTGATTTTATCAGGTGAAACGGATGCCCACTCCGAAATTGTTATAACACTTGGTTCAGTGTTATTAACTTATTTAACTTACTTTAACGAATTCCCAACCCGTGGTGGTCCTGTTATAATTCTTTTACTGCAATGGACTTGCAGGGACTTTCACTGAACGGCGCACTATAAACACTTACGGTAAATCAGGAAAAAGACCTGGTTTTTAGTTAAGTTTGCGTTTATATAACTTTCGGGAATTCTCATTATCCAATACGGCTGCTGGTTATTTGAATTTCAGTTAATGTCTTTGAACTAAAAGTTCATTTCTCAATTCTTACGTACAAATTCTAATTTGCATGAAAACGTGTCGCTTTGCGAGTTTCGAGTCTTAATTATTAGTTTACATCTCTTTGCGGCAAATTTGTTAAATTTTCGCGCTTTAAATTATACTGTCTGTGGTGATGCTCACGTATGTATGTTACCTGTCCATCTTTTGCTTTTAACAAATCTATTCCAAAATGTTAAGACTAACTAATTTACGTTTCGTTAAAATGCATTATTGACGTCTACGAATTTTAATTCTTAGGCATGTTGATGTGAATTAATAATTTTGTTTATTGATGTCACCAACAGGTAAGTTAGGCAAGTATGCTTTTGAAAGGTGACTCGAGGTTGGAATGAGTGGAAATACTGCCTCAGCATTTTCCGCAGAGAAAATCTCTTTGTCAACTCAGGAAATCACTCGAAACTTCAATCAAAGTAGGCTGTCCAGCGGTAGAACTCAGGACCTCCTGAATGTTAGACCACAATATTAACCACTATGCAGCCCTAGCTTGGAAATCACGAGAAAACTTGCCTTGAGAGGAATTAATCTAGAGTTTTCTTGCTACTCGATCATTATTTTACAAAAAAGTTAAGGAGCTTTGCGGCCAAATTTGAAATTTTTTAAATAGAGGTTACGTGTGTGAAATGTGCGCCATGCCATAAACGTCAAAAGATGCCCCTCTTCTAATAAAGATCAACATTGTAAAACGAAGCGGCGAGGCGTTTGTGCAATCATTTATAAACTTTACAGTTATAATTAAACTCCCAAGTTATTTTCATCCAATTTAAATATTTAATTCGAGGCTCTAGTTATTCACAACTTACAGCTAATTATATTTATTTATTTCTAACTTATTATAATATTACTTATTTTCACTCATTACACTAGGCTGTCAATTTTCGAGCTAAACAAAAATAGATTCCGACAGAATGGAGTACGAATAATGTTTTCATATTTTTAAATATTTTAAAAATTATTTTGAAACTTACCGAAAAAGCTTGCCAATATTGGTTACAATATAATTTATTTACTAAACGAATTAAGTTTTAAAGATAACGTCCTTCAATTGTTCGAAGAAAGGTTAATGTAGAAAAATTGACCTGTCATCAAACGACTAGGTACTAAGCCAAACCTCAAATATGCTACTACTCGACATGAAATCTAATTCTGTAACATATTTGAGTTTTGGCTTTCCAAATTAATAGTGGTTTGATGATCCGGCAATTTTTCTTTGAACAATTTTTGGCGATACTTTGAATTCTTTGTTCTTGACTTTCCGACTTTTACTAGGAACGACTGGCGCCCTACTTTAGAGTTCTTTCGGTACTGACAATACTCGCTCCTGTATATGTGTCGCTTTAAATTAGAGGAAGAACGTCTTGATTACGATCAATATGGGACCCCTCCCCTACTCTACCGCGTGCTGCTGAGCTATAAAACGCGGCAAGAAGAATTGAATTCTCAACACATTGAGCGATACGTTCAAAAAAATGTTGTACAACTTATCTTAATAGTCCGTGTGGTATTATTCTAATCTCAGTACATATGTTGTCTTTTGATTCATTCGATGTGGACTCAAATATACTTTGGATTTTGGACAGTCTATAATAAAGCCACAAGTCGACAACTGTGGTAAGCTGGGAGTACACCCATATCCCCAAATTGCAAAATTAACTTATTTAGAAACAGTTTTCGTAAAAATTTGCATTTACTGTATTATGTGTGTGCGAAATGGCATCATCCTACTGGAAACGTATGTTTTCTAATCTACAAATTTCAAGTTCTGGGCCAAGAAAGTTTCCCAACATCGCTGTGTAACATTTAAATGTTACTGTAATGCTGCCTCGTGAACGTTGTCAAACAAGTATTTTAAATTAAATTTCGTACCAAGCAGTGACTTTGAGACTATAGCGGTTATTGGAGTCCCCCGGAATTTCTGATAACCAATATCTACAAATTTGGAAATGAGCTTTAGCAGTCATTAGTTCCAAATTATCCTGGTTATTGTTGGAAAGGTATTGAAATCGTTCACAAAACATCCAAGCTTCTAAATCGCATAGTAGTAATTATCTAAGAATCGATATCTTGCATATGAAACTTTTAAGTAATATAAAATTGTTTTGTGTCCGACGGTTTACTTGATTTCATATTAGGTCGTGAGTTAAGAGGTTTTATTTATTTCTGTATTGTTGTGTACCTTTTACCTGTTAAGAGTTTTATTACGTACAAGCTTTTATTTTGTCTTGAACAAATAACAATGTCAATATAAAGCATTTATTAAAATATTATAAAAATTAAAACATACACAAAACATATAATAAAATAGAAATGCAATAAATGATTAAATGTAAAAAGGGTTTTTAATGAAATCAAAATTTATCAAATTACGTGTTGATGCAGTCAGTTTACACACACGAATTTTGTTTACAGTTACTTTACTCTAAATACTAAATAAGATTAAAATAGCTTGGTCTAAAGAAAGGTATTTCGGTTTCTACTTGATTATCGATAAAACGTTTATAAATGAATAGTAGAAATTATGTACCTTTGATTAGCTAAATAAAATACATGAAATTTATGCAATTAAAATTGGCTGTCTTTTAATTTATCGTGTCCGAATATCAATCACGGATACAAACGAAATTAATGTAAAATCGAGAACTAATATTTCCGTATTTTTCAGCTTTGTTTTCTCTATTTCATACGCAGTACTGTTTAATGTAATTTAATGAATTAGAGCATACTTATGTGCCCCTCACTGTCATGAGTGTAGCAATCAAATTGGATTGTTTTGTAACGAAGTAGTTTTACACCGGATCTTTAATTGTTTGAACTTGATTACTGTATATTTGCCCTGTAATTTGGCAATATTTATATCTGTTCTCGTGAATTAGGTAAAAGACGTTTCTGTTATGTTGGGCTTATGCAACTTTAATAACATAGGTTCGAGCAATACGGTTGCTTGCTTTTTAAATATCAACCAATGAGTTTAAATCTGTTTTTCGGTTAGTCGATTCTTACGGGTCACACTGTAATTTACATAAACATCTCGATTTTTGAATTCTTAGCATTAAAACTTAACTGAAGTATCTATTTGCGTCAAATTTGGTAAATTTCCGTGCTTGCTTTAAATTCCACAAGCTACCTGTCTTTTGCTTTAGCAAATCTGCCGTCTTGTTTAATTTTTACAATCTAGCCTAGAAAGATGTTAAAACTAGCTAATTTACTTTAACGTTAATTCACATTATTTATGTATATGAATTTTATATACCTATACATATTTATTCTAGGCATGGTGTGAATAATTTTTGATTAATGGCGTCAACAAAATGTCACAAATGCTTTTATCCGACAAATTTAATGTTTGTGAATAAAGCAAGAGAATTCGTTTAGGACTTCTTAAAACAATTACTCTTTCCATATGTTTAGCAGTACGTACGTTTGGGCTCTTCCTTTAGGCTTCAATTTTACTTTGAACTCATCTTCTAACCATTTTACCACTAGGAACCATATTTCGGTTACCAACGTTGAAAATCTATTGTACTTGAGAAACATTCAATGACGAAGTTGTTTACGTTATAACATTTTTAGAACTGTCAAGATCAAAACACTTAATTTACTTTAATTTATTAATAACATATAGCATTCTAATTAATTTACCTAAATTTAAATCTCAGAAATTCGCCTAAAAAATTAGGAAAAAATTGTGAATAGGAAAAACACAATTTGAAGACTATTCATATTGAAATTTAATTTGTTTAGAAACTAGATAACTTTGTAACGAAAATTACCAAGTTTCTTCCTATAAGTTTCACGAATTTTTTAAATACTTAAAGATTTGATAAGTTATTCGTATTCCAAATTGGGGTTAAAATTCTGCAAGATCCTTTATAAGCTACGAGATATATTTTTAATGAAAAACCGTAACCTTGAGAATACTTCCAAAAATTCTAAAACTTGCGACTCATATAGGGATGTTTAATTTGAACTAGCAGTATGACATTGCGGAATTTCCCACTCTATGACTAATACAAGCTGAAGTTCTAATTTTATTGCATAATTTCAATAATAGATTGACAGCACTTGTACTGATTATTGGAAATGCAGGGTTCCATGACCCCAAAAATAGGGTAAAAGCGGTTTTTGGTATAACGCATTTTGATCCCATCACACGAAAATTTCCGCAAAGATGGAATCTAATAACCATGTATCCGTCTCAAAAAGTTGTAACAATAATTGTGATTAAACGACAAAGTTATATTTTCCAGCAATCATCAGCGCAGATCGGCGAGAATGAACAAAATTCATCAGGAGTGATATTAACACCAAGCTGACGGCATAAATGTAGCGGATCTTAACAAGTAGTTTTGTTGGTGAAGATCTCGTTCACATCTGGTAAAAACTAGAAATGTCAAAATCGGTTCATGACATAGCCCTCTCGTTCAAAAGCAACGATAAATATGAGTGGTAGAATTGCATAGCATTTAGATAAGGATACCCCATTTTGTGATTTTTTAAGGGTTTATAAACTCTGAAGCACAGTCGTCCACGCCATGGTACCATACCCACATCACTTGAATATTTTTCCCAGGTTTGAATTTTTCTTGAAATTTCTTTGAAAAATAGTTGTTGTATCTTGTAGAATCGGTCAGCATTAGCATTGCCACAAAAAGTTCGAATACTAATATCTGCCTAAATCTATTACGACTCATGATTTTAGAAAAATCGGAGTTTCAGCCATCCTTAATTTTCATATTAGATCCATCATAAATTATTAGTTCAAACGAGTTTTTAAGTTCGCGTACAGTGGACATTGAATCATTTAGCAGTTTTTGTTTAAGTTTTGTACAGCTGGAAATTTTGTACGCAATATTTATTTGTTTCTGTAACAATCAATACAAATACGTCATTTCTTGCTAGTATGTGTACAAGATTCAAAATAAGCTAAAATGTTCGTTTCACATGAAAATATTGTGCACGCCAGGTTATTAGCCGACTATTGCCACTACACCGAAGAAACGCGAAAGAGTAGGTGTATTAGATTATGGCTCGTGATACCAACGTATTTTCACCGACAAAAACAAAGGCTGGCGCGTGACGCCAACATGTTGTGACCGGTAACTAACTAGCGACTTGCATGTGTCAGCATGTTGGTGTCACCACTCATGAAAGGATTAAATTACTTTTTAAAAAAATTATTGAGGAAAAACGATAATTTTTCAATTATCAAAATTGGCGTCCTCAAAACTCGAGATACTGCTAACTTGTGTTTCACTGCCAAAATCGGAGTATTGTATGCGCTTCGGCGCATCATTGCGAATCGTAAACAGAGATGATAATCTAACCAACACCATAAGAAGTTTATAAAAAGTATGATATGAAATTTACATTGCTTACAAACTCAGAAAATACAATATGCAACAAGTAACTGAGCTCAGGTTGTAATTTTGCTAAAAATTTAAAGTTTATATCAATCCCCTCCCCTCGTCCTTTTTTTTGAAATTATTGGTCATAAAGCACAAATTTGAACACGCTTTCCGAAAGTTTACAAAAACGTTTCTTAGGTTCTTTATGATCATTAGGTACCTTCATCTATTTGTGACTAATTGATTGAACGTGGTACTAAGATTTGACAATTTTTTTTAGATATTAAAAGGAATATATTTAACTAATTTAATATATGTAATGCATACATGTTCAATATTGTGTAACAGCAATTATATTATGTATATATTTATATTGACCGCCTTCAAGTATAAAACTGATTTACGTTGAAATGCTTTGAACACATTAAATAATTTGTTAAATTAATTTTAGAAGACATTTAAAGTGTTAATTTAAAGTTAACAGGATTTCTTTAAATACCAATCAGCACAAAGAAACTTTGCAACATTCAGTTTAACAAATGATTTATAATTATAACCTTGGCCTTCTGGATCGCCGACATCAACCCAATTGATATGATTGGGCAATTATAAAATAGGAATAAAACGAAGGTACATACTGAATATTTTTATAATACCAAGTATTTTAGGCATTATTAGACTCCTCGACAAGTAGTGAACTATATTAATTTTAAAAATAAAAATTACATGTATTTAGAACACATTTTTCTGATAAACTCTATTTTGTAAAAGTTATTAATCATTCATTTGTTTGGCGCAATCCCACATTTGCCAAATACATATACATACATTGGATAATGCGAATATCTTTTATGCAACTTAAATAGTTTTACAAAATAATAAGAAATAATAAAAACATGTTTAACTTCTCTAAGAAATATTGAAAACTTGCATAATTAAACAAAATATAATTTTTAGTTTCTTAGTTACCAAAATGTCATTACACTCGTCTGAATCAGTTGCAAAAATGCTCGATCGTTTACTACTCCTACATACAACTCTCTCTTACTTATTTAAAATTTAATTAATATTCTTAAGACTTAAAATAAAAGTTTACAAATAAAATCAAATTTTAAGTCCATTTAATACATAAATAATATAAAAATTAAAAAAAAGTGAATATTTAAATATTTATAAATCATTAAAATTAATTAATATTTAAATGGTCACTCGTCCGTGTTACTAATAACCCGGGACCCTGCTTAATACTGGTGATTTCTTCCATTTTCCCAGAGAAACTGAGCAGTTCACGTAAAAAGAGGCTAAATGCGCAACTTTCTACAAAACTGTTAAGGCCATTTTCGAGAAAATCGGTAAAAGTCTAAAATCCCAAGAATAAAGTGGTACTTCCGGTTTTCCAATTTTAACCAAAATCTTATTTTTACATATGAAGAAAGTAGTAAATTTGACGATTTTTGGTTTTTGTGTCATTTTGTTAATTTTTAAAAACATGATTGTCGAACTCGTGCAACTCAAAAAGGCTTATTTCCACAATATGTAAATATTCTTCAAACAACTTTACCCATTAAACATACAATAGTACGAAAAAAATACAAAATATCTATTAAGACGCAAAAATCAACGGTTCATCATTTTACGTTAAAACATGGTAATTCAGTAATTCCAGATATTTTATTTTCAGAGCGTTAAAAATGTAAGATATACACAGATAAAATTGTATTCCATTTGAGGCGGTACTTTTTTTAGTCATCAATTTATAATCTGATGCGTTTGTAAAACGACGGTCAAAATCAGCATAATTTACGACACTTGGATAACAGCAAAAACGAAAAGTTTATAATGATAGTATAATTTAGTATAAAATTAAATTCGCCATCAAACAGTTTTTATTTGATTTGCTTCACTTTACTATTTTTTTAGTCAAAATTTAAAAATCCGATAGTAGTGACCATTGTGTCTTCAAATTATACCTCATCTACTCCACTCCACATAAATTAATTATCTTGCGCAAAAGTTTTTTTATTGATGGTGATTACAAAAAATCTATTTCAAAACAATGCCATATTTTGATACTTGACGTCTTAGACAACCGCGTCTGTTAAAATTATTGATCATCCTATCGATCTGCCTTCACAAATATAGTTTTTTTTTCGAACCTTTCCACAATTCTGCCTCTATTTTGAGTAAGAATTTTTTACGAGACAACTTGATCGGGATATTTTTCAATAAATTGTGCTATACAAGACTGAAATTTTTAGATCCATCATCCACCATCTTAACGAATTCTGCTATTGCAATGGAGTTGTATAATAAATACTTTTTCCTCTGGTGTAAAAGGCATATTGTGCTATAAAAATGAGAACTGCATTTTGAATTAAAGTAACCTTAAACTATTATGAACCTTGCCTAGAACAAAACTTTTAAGAAAGTTGTGCTAAAAAGAACGGTTTTTAATTACAATGAAGTAGATCATTAACAGAATAAAATGCCGTAAATACATACATTCAACAATGAATGATGTTTAGTACAAACAAAGTCCTTATTAGTTAATAAATACGAGGGTCGTGCTGTAATTATCGTGATACCTGGAAACTAGTAGCTTCTTGAACTTTTTATTTTAATTTTTCGAAGTAACCCCCCTTAGCTTCGATACATTTGTTCATGTCGATAAACCACTTATGAAAAGTCTCAAACCACTCTTTTATTGGTATTTGCGTTCTCCAGCCTCAAGCAGAAATTGCTTCTTTATCTAAGGAAAACCGACGCGACGTCCACACAACTGTTGTTTAGTACGCCGGAAATAGAGGGGCTAGGTCTGATGAAAAACCCAGAACAGTTGAGTTTACTCTTTTGAATTGAATTTGAATTATTGCCCTCATATAATTTTAATGCTTGATTTCTTTAGCTACACGAAATGGATGACACTAACCATGCTTAAACGAATAAAATACTGTAGTGTATTATTTTCCTTTAATATCTTTCTTAAAGGACTTCTAAATGTGTTCGCGATGTAATTGCTTGGTATTTCGGAAAATCCTCGTTTAAACGTATCTAAATCAATGAGCCTCTTAAATATAGTAGTTCAAGGTTAGCTTTAAACGAAGTATTTCTATAATGAATGAAATAATATGGTTTGTAAACAAATATGAAATTAAATAAAACCAGTATGAATTATTATGACTAAAATAGCTTCCTCGTTAATACGATTTTAATTGAAGTATTATTCACTTTGGATTTATTTCAAAATTATTTCGTTTTTATTGTTAAATTATTTCTCGACCTCTCATATTGCAGGTTAATTGATTGATGTTTAGTTAAATCTTCGTTTGATTGTTTTATCTGGCTAGCATTAACCGGATCTTTAATTTACTTGTATTATGGATTGGTAAATCTTTTCATTTTTTAATTAAATCTTAAAACTGGTAAAAATTTTATTTTGATTGTAATAAGATTCTGTCAATTCTTAAAGCAAGCTGTTACTTTGTGAGTTCTGGTTGCACGTGATGTTGCACTGTATCCGCACTGGTCACTTTGTTTTACGTTCGACGCTTACTTGTCGTAGAAGAATGTGTGCACTTCAAAAGGCTGAAGAAAAGACGCATATTTATGCATTGCTGCCCTCTTTTATAACCTGTAGTCGAGGGTGGGGAGTTTTGTTGTAATATTTGAATTTATTCAATGACATTCAAATATTCAAATTTTATTGTGTATATTTTTCGCTTTGCGTCCGTTATTTCTTGTTATTCCAGTTAGCGTTTCTCCTTCTAAGTATCGTCATTAACAAGGTGTCAGAACTAATATGTACTCATATAAAATCGTCTCGTGGTGAATAAATTTAATAGCATGCTTAAATACCTGTTCAAGTTTATTTCAAAACTGCTTTTGGAATTATTTTAGACCAGTAAATAACTCATGCTGTTGAACCTTATTCAAAACACAAGATATTCTATGCAATAGGATGGAATCATTTTCTCGCTTGCTGACATCAAACTCTGACCATTTCATTGGTTTAGTTTTCACACTTCATTAGTACTCTTATTATGTTTTTGGCACGGATGTTTCGCTGATATGCATCCCCAATATTAGCGTTCGACGAATTTATACCTTCTAAAAAGTGTTTTGAAATGATTTATTTTTTGACTTTGGCTTACTATCCTGAACAATTTTTTCTGACGGTTTTTGTTGATGAGTTGCTTTCACCCGGAACAATACAGTAGCACATAGGCCTCCTAAGATTTGATGTTTCTGAGATCACTGCGGTCAAAGCCTGACAATATCTTATATTAACTAAATGCCATTAAAGCCTTACTGCTTAGAGGGTTATACAAATTAACTCTTCGATATTTTAACTGAGGCATCCATAAGGGGCGTGGTAGAGGTTGGTTAAGTTAAGGGGATTTAATCTTGCAGCAAATTTGGGGAATTTACAAATTCTATACACATATTAAAATACACAATTTAAATTAAGGTTGGAGGTTGCACAATAATTATGTTATTGAACACGCCACGAACAAGATTTAGTTTATGTTGTAATTAACATAATTGAGGTTTGTTTTAATGCTATTGTTGGCTATTGAAGCGAGAAAACGACACGAGGTGAGTTGTTCAAATATGTGTACGAGAAGTAATGAAGTGGGGTGGTACTTTCAACACCTCAACGAGAATGAATAATGGTTGCAGTTTAAAATGCAACGAAAGTGGAGGTTTACGAATAGCGCTTTTTGAAAGCGTTCATGAAAAATATACAAAATTAAAACGCCACAAAATTTCTACATACGGGCGGCCCGAAACAACTATTAACGTGTAAATCAGGTTCATGGGCTATCCTGGCGTTTATTAGCTAATATATGAAAATTTAACTTTTTGCGGTTTTTAATAATTTGTATGTATAATATAAATGAAATATATTTGTTTCGTCTAGTTTGATATACAGCAATCTTGAAGAATTTCTTTAAATCAAATAAAAACAAGTTTTTAACATTCTAGGATTTACCTTATCATTTTATTATCGATAACTGGATTGATTATATGCTTCATTTTACATAGCTAGTTTTCAATTAATAACTCTGAATTATCTAAACATTCAAGGAAGTACAGAGAACTGCTAACAAAGACACGAATTGTAAAAAAGGCGAGCACTGGGGAAAAGACACAAAAATGTGTCTTCTCTCCACAACACGATTACGTTAAGTAGTTACACGATAACTTTGCCAATTCAATAGCCGTTAGAGGATCTATATACCTAGATTTCGATCTTATTAGAAACTAACAATTTTAAAATAGACAAAGAACCACCCTATAATCCCATACCACGGGATGAAGTATACTAAATATTTGAGTTGTTATACTAAAACACCAACTGTGATTATTCCTAACAATTTAACCACAATCACCAAAGATTTAATTTGGTAATTTAATACGTATTTTTATACTATTGAGGAAATACATATACATTATTTTATATTAGCATGCCATTTTATGTAGTGCTTATTGTACAAAAGCAACTAACATTAACAAAACTGAAAAGGCAATTTTTTTAATGCAACTAAGAATGTTCTGTAATTGGCTTTATCCATTTACAAATACATTAGATGTCGCGGTATTAGTCGTCAGTTAATGAAGAATGCTAAATGCTTAAATACTGAATCTGCGAAAAGCATTTGCTAAAAATATAAAATGTTTTTAGCAAATCTTCGATGTTTGATAATTTCAACAATAAAAGTACTTCTAATGATGAATATTTAATTAGGATAAAATTACATTAATAAATTCAAGAAAATAAGATAATTTTTGTAATTGTTTTATATATTCCAAACGACTAATAAAAACTATTTCGTAAGCAAACATCTGTGAAAATATGGTAGCAGTCAACGAAATTGAATCTACACATATGGTATACAAAAGCTTGCACAGTTAATACCAAGAAACTTAACTTTCAGTATTTTTAATATATCACTAAATTTTTATATACAAAGCACATTTAGCTTTTCAAAAATTGTTGATAAAAATATATAAATATCTCAGATTAAAGGAATTTTAAAAGTATGTACTATGTATGTGATTTAGATATTTAAAGATTAAAAGAAATACCTTGAAAAATTTATAAACGTGCAGTTCCTTAAATTAATTTTGCGTAATCTATTAATGTGGCATTTTTAAAAATTAGAGAACACTATTTAAACCCTATTCACACCTTTAAACTTCGTATAGCCTTAAGACCCATCTTTTAACTTTCAGGTTTTAGCCTGCTAGTATTTTCTGTAGAAACTATTGTTAGAACAATGTCATCTAAAGTAATTGTCATGTAAATAAAGTTACCTGTAGCTGGAAAGACGCTCCCTTATTCCTATTAATTTTAAAATTCTGAGAATAATCTCTATTTTTTTACTTGTACGTACCAATAATGCAGTCTTCCAGTTTACAATGGGCATTTAATATAAAACGTAATTTCCAAAATATTTTACATACTATTACGCTTGATGTTGACATACTAGTTTATGTAGTATATCAAATTAGTCCCTTTATTGTTATGGAATACACAGTAATATGTATCGGGTGTCCATAAAAGAATGTCCCAGTTTCAATAGTATATTATGACCGTTTAATTTAGACTATTTACAACAAATCATAATCAAATAGAAGGTAAACGAATCTAGTTTTTCTTACAAATTTCAATATGTGCATCTTAGTTATACGGCACATTTCCAACCTAAAATCTACTTAGGTTAACAAGTCCGGAGTAATGGAAGCAATAGCCTCTTCAATTCTGTATCTTAACTCTGGAAAATCATTAGGTAGTGGCGGAACGTAGACACGATCTTTTATAAAGCTCCAAAGGAAAAAATCGCATGGCGTGAGGTCCGGTGAACATGGAGGCCAGCAGAAAAGAGCTCTGTCGTCTCAACCATTATGACCAATCCAACGGTCAGGGACTTTCGACGTTCAACCACTCTCGTACAAAGAAATTCCAATGGGGAGGGGATCCATCTTATTGCCAAATAAAGTTTTCAGGTTCACCCTCTACTACAAATTGGTGCATGAGCTATTCTTGCAACATATCCAGATAAGCCATCCCTATTATGGTAGCTTCAGCGAAATAAAATGTTCCGTACACGTGACGTCGGGACACATCACAGAAAACATTTAATTTTTGGAAATCTCTTTGATTTTGGACAAGTTCATCAGGATATTCTTTCGCCCAGATACGAACATTATGGGTATTTACCTCCCCGCTTAGATGAAAGTTGATTCATCATCGAACACCACACGATCAAAAAGTCATCTTCCCGCTCAAACACTTCACTTGCAAAGTTAAAACGTACATCATAGTCATCTGGCTTTAAAGCAACTAGAGTGAAAGAGTTCGGAATGGGCACAATTTTAAAAAAATTTTTAGAGGCGACCGGGGATCGAACTCGGGCTTCCAGATTTGTACTCTGCCGTGTTATCCATTACACCACCCCTCCGACCACCGGCCTTTCTTCAAATTTTTTCTTTAAATGTGCCACTATGAACAATATGATTTATAAGATGTTTACTATCTTTAAGGACCATTAAGGGAGCTGTCATTCCAACAGATTCACACTTAAGGTTAATGCATATATTGAAATATATACAGTCGTAATCACGAAAGAATAAGGCTCGTCAGAAAATGACATTCATATGAAGTAAGATTTCAAATATGAGTCAATTCAGGTACTAG
>JAHWXV010627236.1:0-22165 GCA_024586415.1 Phrixothrix hirtus | reverse complement strand
TTATAATATTACATTAAAGATGTTTAATAATTAGAGTTGTTTATTAAGCTAAATAATAACGCCCTAGTTCTCGTGAATAAAGAGATATGTGCGCGACAAATACCAAACGCAATATTTAATTATGTACCCGTTGCAGTACTGCAGTGTGCTAGTGTACTGCCCAGTTGACAAGAGTAAATCGTTCTAAAACTTGCATCTGAATTTTTGTTTAAATTCTATTGCAATAGAGAAAAATAACATGAACGACCCAGTAGCATAGCAAAGACGTTAAAATTAAATTTAATTTGAACGTTATTTTATCTGGCCGCATGTGAAATTTCTCTAGACCAAATGTTTAATTATAACGATCAAAAATATATTCTCTGGATGATTTTGAACCGTTTCCAAAAATAAAGTTGTTTTGGATTTTAAGTAGAATAATTTCACAATATTCTGTCGCATTATTTTGACCATGAACGCAAACCTTTCCATGGGGATATTATTGTAGATACAGTCCCAAGTCAAAGGTACGAGGCATCCTCTTCAAGTAACAGCAGTAACAGTAAGGCGTCGCCATTTTACGCATGCATTGCAGCTATTGGCTTACTATAGACACCATTATGCAAAAAGACTTTGTTCATATTGTCTTGTGCGTGTTTAAAGTATCTAAAACAATTGCAAGTTCGGCGGATTGTAAAAAATGAGCTGTAATTTGTTTCTTAAATGTAAAAGATCTGAATGCGGCTGAAATTTATGGATAGATTAGTAAAGCGCACGGAAATAACACCATGACTGGTGCCATAGTGAGAAAATGAGCCAGAGCATTTAATGGAAGCCACACAAACGTGCACAATAAGGTACGTCTGTCATTAACGAGGGCTTAGTGCATAAAGTTAACGAAAAAGTTCGTCAAAATATAGACGGGTTACAATTTCGTCGCTATCTAATAAATTTCCTCATTTTTCTAGAAGTTCGCGGTATCACATTGCACTCAAAATCTCGTCGTGTCATTTGACTAGAAATAAAACCTACGTACAGTCCAGACCACGCTCCAGGTGACTACCACCTGTTCTTGCATATAGAGCGGTATAGTTATGTAGAAAAATAGTTTAAGAACAAAACGGCAAGTCTAATACAATTTGTACAACATACATACTACAATAAAATGGTCGAATGCGTTGCATTAGCGTTAGCTTGTGAGTTATATGGAGGCAGAATGTTAAAACTTTTCGCTGTTACCCTGTAACATACAGAATGGGCGTTTGCAAGTAAATAATTCTGTTTTCGTTCACTACAAGTGCTCTACAATTTCTGTCGGGATTTGATTTTCAATTCTTCCTTCTAATAAACTATTAGAATTTTTGCACTAAAACTAAAATTCTAGTTTATAATATATTCTTCAACTTTACAAATTAGGTTCGGTCCCGTCAAAGATTTTTGGATATTAAAATAGAAATGAATATTTTTTAGTTCAACTACATATTTATTGCACAATATTTTGACGGAAGTGGCAGTATTTTCCTAAATTGCTTTCTCCTAAATTGCTTTAGACTATGTAGTAGCGCATTTGACAGGTTAGTTTTATGCAAAGGAATAATTCAGCAACCTAATCTTGAGACAGTGGTCTCAATAGGTATATGCCTTCCCCTTTTTTATTTTTAATGAACTCATTCTATTTCCTCGCAGACTATCTATATCTGTCCAAACTATTCAATGCCATACATTCAAAATAGAGGTTCTTTGAATGAATGAAATTAATCATAGCAGGGAAAATAGGTCAAGAATAATCATCCATAATGTTTGAAAGCTTGATTTCATATTGACGTAGGGATATGTATTATACATGAAGGATATAAAGCAATCCTGTTATTATTAATAGCGAAATAATTTAAAATGTTAATATATTTGAAGCTGTACATTATGTAATTGTCGTTATCAATATATTTTCAACTGGAGAAAATAGGCATGAGTGTAATATTTGTAAAATATAAGTTATATTTTTTCTGATAAACAAGTCATAATAAAAGTAATGATCTTCACAGAAACGTAATAACTTATTCCGTGTAATGTTAAATCGATATTTTGTTTGAATTAAAAACCTAAGTGGATGTATAAAAGCGTAATAATGTCGTGGTGCGTGCAATCTAAAAAAATATAATCGCTTAATAAATAATATGTAATAAACTGAAAACTACAAACTTGCTGGATATCAGTCAGAGATCAATGCATATATTAATTTTTTTAATTTTATGAAAATATGCATTCGACAAACATGCAACCGTTAAATCTAATGTTATTAAAACTCCTTTTCACAATTTGAAACAAATATTATTGTGAGCTAAAATTATCAATAGTAAATAGCTAAAGGAACGTCTAACGCAAGAAAATAGAACCGTATTTTAAGATAAAATCCAAAAGGATTTAAAAATCAGTAATTTCTATCGTAGTTTATTTAATAATATTTTACAAAATACACCAAAGATCGCAAGAAAATATGAAACTCTAATAAGACTTTTTAAAAATTTTTTGAATCTTAATAAATGTGTCCATTCATATAACAAAACATGGTATAGCTAAAATATCTATGCGTATCTTTAGAATCTAATACAATAGCATAAGCAATTAATAAATAGCGTACAGGGTGGCTGGAAAATCGTTAGCCATATACAGCCTATAATTGTTGTATTTCTGAAGATATGAAAAAACTGCAAAGGAGAAAGTTACTTGATAAAATGAGGGGCTCAATATCATGTATTGAAAGAAAATTCAACTCCTACTGCTTTTGCGTAATCGTAGCTAACTTTAGTTTTTTTAGTTTAACACCCTGTATATTTCTCAAAATTTTCTTTTTCATAATGTAACACACTTAATGATTTTCTTGAGGATTTAAACGAAATAATAAATAAATTGGTCAATAAATTTAAGCACTTTACTAACATCCTACAATTAATAAAAAATAATTAAAATAAATTACATAGTAAACTTATGTACTAAAATCAAATTTAAAAACCTATAAATTTTAAGTTCTACTAAAATTAAATTAGCTAATAAACTGAAGTTCTTATTAACCTTACAAAAACTAAAATTTAAGCTAAACTAAGATAAAGTCATTAATAAAAAAAATTACGTTTAAATCAAGCAATAGTTACTACTTGTCAGTTTTATAACAATTAGTTAACACTATAAAAACTGCTCAAAATGACCACCATTACTCTCCAAACACTTTTCTGCTTTAAAAACTAAATTTTGTCTAGCGTGTTGTAGCATTTTTGGCGTAATTATTGCTATAACTGCAGTAATTTTGTTTTTTAATTCATTTAGATTTGCTGATGAAGAAACATAAACAAGATCTTTTAAAAAGTCCCATAAGAAGTAAACGAAAATTGATAAATCGGGGGATCTTGGAGGCCAACGCACTGGACCTCTATTACCAATCTAATTATTTCCAAATACGTTAAGTAAGTAATTTGAATAATCGCACCATTTTATGTGGAGTGGCTCCATCCATTTGAAAACGTAAATTTGCTCTAAAATTTAATGGCAAGTGATCTAAGTATCCAGTAAATTCGTTTTGTAGGAAATTTAAAAATCGCTATTGTGTTAACGCACCTTTATAGAAGTATGGACCTAATATCCCATTACCTATAATTCCAATCCATACATTTGTATAGAACCGAACTTGATGACGTGCTTTCATAACAATGTGAGGATTATTAGCACGCCAGAAATGTTCGTTATGTTTATTAAAATCTCCATTTCGGGAAAAGTTTGGCTCATCAGTCCAAATTATGTTATTAAGAAACTATCTACCTTCGTGCAAGACCTATTCGCAAAATAATCGCCTGCAATTAAAATCATTCGCGTGTAATGCTTGAACAAGACTTTTTGAATTTGGTATCTTGTAATTTCTAATTCATGTTTAGCACTTCTAGTTGATGCACGTGGATTTTCAACAAAATACTGCAAATTGTTTTGTTCATCACCGACTTCATTGTTTTCACTACGATTGTCATTATTTTCTACTTTTTTAGAGAACCTTCCATACGTAAGAAGATTACTTTGCAAGATTATAAATGTGTTGGGATGTGGCTGACGTCCATCAGGATCCACTTCTTGACAATAAATTGCAGCTTTTGAACGATTGTTATTAAATCTATCAAATAACATATCTAATTTTTCGCGATTTGAGTAATTCATGGTAGTTTAAAACGCCCAACACCCAATAACTCAAATTTGTGAAATTACGCATCAATACACATAAGTTGATGGGAAACGTAAATATGTTTATTAATGACTGTAGTTTTATTTATTATTTCGTTTATTTTCAGCCCAATCATCAAGAAAATCATTAAATATGTTACATTTTAAGCGTATTCCGAATTATGACAAATATGTAGGATGTTATATTAAAAAAATTAAAGTTAGCCGCGGTTACGTAAAAACAGTACGCGTTGAATGTTCTTTCATTACATGATATTGAGGCTCTCATTTTATCAAACAACTTTCTCTTTCACATTACTTCCACAGTCATTCCCACCACACACTCACCCACAACCAACGACATACACATCGATATAAACGCACCCTCTACATATACTACACCACCATCAGCTTTGAAGGACACAACACCACCTACCGATATGACACAACAACCAGAATCAAAAACAGCTCTCGAACTTGCTTTAGAAATCTCAGGGAAAGTACTTCCAAATTTTGCGACAAAACGTCTTACTGCACTAAGACAAAAGCTAACCAGTGCAGAATTCATAGATTTTGTTGAATTCATCTCAATTCCAGGCCACCCAATAAATACCGATACCCCGCACAGACAACTGTAAAGACCAACATTGAACTAACAAACCCCACCCCGACCACCCAAACCCCAATACAAGACGTCCCAATGACCACGGAACCAACAGACGACTTTCAAATTGTGTCCTCCAAGCGTAAGAGAGCACCAACCACAAAAGTCGAAGAACCGGCAACAAAACTTGCTACAATCAACCGTTTCCAACCGCTCGCGGAGGACATCATTGGAAACAAACAACCCACCTTACACGGCCCACAACAGACGCAAGACGAAACCCACCGCATACCGCCGATCATTCTTAGGACGAAATCCAACTGGTCCGGAATATCGGCTGAACTGAAACGACGGAACGTCAACACACCGAAGGCCAAAAACCACAGAAACCGACTACAGGAAGACCGTTGACTTCCTAACAACGAGCGACCTACCATACCACACATACCAATTACCGAACGAAAAGACACTACGGGTAGTTATTAGAAGGATACCCGAAGACATTTCAGACGATGACGGCAAAACTGACCTACTCGAACAAGGCCTACCGGTGCTGTCCGTCCGACGGATGAGGAGGGGCAGTGATAAGACTCCGATGCCACTGGTGTACGTCGACCTAACAAAGTCCGACAACGGCAAGGAGGTATACAATCTCACGTCCGTTCTGTACCTTGCCGTCAGAGTCGAGACTCCGCGATAACGAAACACCATCGGCGAGTGCCATCGCTGTCAGCGTTACGGCCACTCTCAACGGTGCTGTCACGCAGCAGCGAAATGCGTGAAATGCGGTTCTGACCATCACTCACAGACGTGAACGAAGACCAGATAAACCCCAGCGACATGTGCCAACTGCGGCGGGCCGCATCCGGCAACCTATAAAGGATGCGTTAATTATCCAAAACCACGCCCACAACCAACATCCTACACACAGACGAACAGGACACACGCCAACGCCACCGCAGCGGGTACGACTACCAATATCACCACCCCTGTCACAACGACAGCAACCAATAACCAACCCCAGACCAACCAACAAAACTTTGGCTATCAATCCATCATGACTACGCTTATTACCTTCCTCGGGAAAAGTGACATCCCTAAATTACTCAACGCCGCACAAAACATCATGAAAAATTTAACTAACGCTAAGACCCTGACAGACGTAATCATGGGACTTCTAAATAGCTAACACGAACTCACCGAACTACTTGCCGCCTTTAATGGCTGGACAAAACCGAACGCCGACAGACGTACAGCTAGCGTACTGGAACCCCAATGGACTTTTGAACCAAAAAGCAGAATTGCAACACTTCCTGGCCGACCACGACATTGACGTAATGTTAATAAACGAGACTCACCTAAAAGACTCAGATGAAATCAAAATTCCAAATTACACGTCTTACAGAAAAGACAGACAACAAAGACGACTAGGGGGAAACATAATCTTTGTAAAATCATCGATCAAACATCACGAAATTGACCTACCTGACACAGAAAATTTAGAACACGTTGCGATAGAAATTTCGACAAAACATCACGGACATTTACGACTAATTTCGGCGTACAATTCGCCCCTAGCGACACGCAGACTAAAATCGGAAGACCTAGAACTAGTCATGATAGCCAACGTACAGACCATTATGGCAGGTAACTTAAACGCAAAGCACAACACATGGCATAGTAGACTAACCAGCTTCAACGGCAGAATACTATACCGCTTTGCGCAGACTAGACAACTAACAGTCGACGCCCCTACAAAACCGACCCACTACGGTCACAACGGACTACCCGAAGTCATTGACGTAATAGTAACCAAAAACTTACTACTACCCTATACAATGACGGTACTGAACGAACTCGACTCGGACCACAATCCCATCCTTGTTAGCCTGGGGGTTCCGCTTATAAGAAGGGAGACGATACACAACCAGGTATCCTGGCCTGCTTACAGGCGACATTTATCCCTGACCATGGGAAACATCCCTATCATAAACGATGCCACTGAACTAAACAGCTCAGTAGAGTGGCTAACTAACCGAATCAAGGCATACATTAAATATGCCTAAAACCCCTTGCCGCCATCTCACCTTCAAAACAAGCTACGCAATCACCTCCAGGAACTGATCAAGCATAAAAACGTAGCAAGACGACGATGCCAAAGGACACTCTACCCCCAAGACAAATAGACGGCAAAAAGACTAGCCACTGAAACCAGACTAGCTCTCCGTGAATACGAACAAAATACATGGGACTACACGCTAAGCGCTATCCCCAAAAACGGGGCCAACCTCTGACGTTTAGTCAGAAAACTGAAACTGAAACAGACGACAATACCTCTAATTCACGGAGAATACGGACTAGCCTACACGGACGAAGACAAAGCGGAAGCCTTCGCGGCATCGCTAGAAAGACAATACAGCCTCGACTACACAGACGCCGACCTAGACCACGTAGATGCAGTACAAATCGAAGTACGCAGATGCTTAAGACTGACAGACGGTACGATACTACGCCTTGCTACCACGGAAGAGGTACTGCACACTATCCGACAAGCTAAACCCAACAAAGCCCCAGGACAAGACAAAATTCCCATCAAAGCATTAAAAATGTTCCCGACCAAAGCCTTGGCCGCACTGACTACCATCATCAACGCGACACTGAGACTAAGACACTACCCAGACGCCTGGAAAAAGGCCAACATGATTGTCTTCCGCAAAAGCGAAAACAAGGTACATTTCCACAGGACTACAGACCCATCAGTTTACTACCGGCCATGAGCAAAATTACTGAAACAATAATACTGCAACGACTAAAAGATTACATAGACGACGGCTACCTGTTACCACACGAACAATTTGGTTTCAGAGCAGGACATTCGACTACACATCAACTACTACGAGTAGTGGACAAAATAACGATCGCTTACAACACACACGAATCGACAGGGGCTATTTTCATCGACTTGGCAAAAGCCTTCAACAAAGTTTGGCATCATGGACTACTATATAAATTAATACGTACTAACATACTACTGGCCATGACAAAATTACTCAACTCATTCCTACGAGGACGAACTTTCAACGTGATCAAACGACTTCGACAACACGCCCACTGGAGGGTGGAGTCTCGCAAGTATCGTCTCTCTCTCCAGTACTTTTCAACTTATACATACGCGACATCCCAAAAACGGCAGACACGGACCTAGTATTATACGCCGACGATACGACACTACTCTCGACCGTAAAAGAGGTGCGCACGATCGAAAGTAGACTGCAAAACGCTATTAACCATCTTGAAAGATGGGCCAAATTATAGAAAATCAAAATAAATACAGGCAAAAGCGCAGCAGTCTACTTTTCGAGAAAACACGAAAGACCGACGAAACAACTGAAAATTGGCGATATCGACGTTCCCTGGACAGACAGAGTTAAATACTTAGGACTCACATTAGACCGCAAATTACTATGGGACGCACACATAGACGACATCACGCAAAAGGGTTTGGGCGTAATGACAACACTGAGACCGCTACTGACACGACAAAGTCGCCTCGCACCATACAATAAATTAAAAATATACACCACTGTAATAAGACCGATACTACTATATGCTGTGCCTGTGTGGGGCTATGCAGCCTCATATATAAATAAAATACAAGTCGCACAGAACCGGGCATTAAGGTTCATATTTGATGCCCCGTGGTTCATCAGGAACCACGACTTACATAAAGATGCGAATTTACCTAACATCCCTGAGATAATACTTAAACACACAACAGACCTACACAAAACACTACACACAAGTACAAACACACTAATCAAACTTTTGGCAGTTTACGATTCTAAAATTCCTAGTCTATAAAAAATCCCAAAATACATACTCAAAGCTGATGAAGCCTAGAAATTATCATCACCCTCTAAGCCTATAAGCCACTCACTGACCACACCCCCAAACAGAAAAGCCACACCCACAGGGCGGAGGTAAGAGTCTGTAACTCGGTACTCCTTTGAACAAACACATCAAAGTAAGTAAAGTATTATCAAATCGCTACAATTACAAAAATTGAAAGGGATCAGACGTCATTAGTACTACCTATGCTTTTTTGTATGCAATGCCCAAATTGAAGGCCGCATCGAAAACGTGCTTTTAAATTTATATTGGTAATGGTATAAAGCGATTAAAATGTATAACTACGCCCTTCATAATAAGAAGAGAACTACTTCTACCAAGACATTTAGAGTATCACCAAAGAACTTAGTACTGCAACGACCCCGCTTTTTACTCTACAAGAATTTCTTGAGGCAATGATTAATTTTAGAAAAACAAAATAGAAATGGTATTTTAAAGGCATTTAACATGATGGAATCTATTAAGATGCAGAATTTATACTTATACAGGGCGTTTACTAACTTTTCTAACACACTGCAATATTGTTGGCATAATTTAAGTCGCAAATCTTAAGATGAAATTTTTGTAGAAGTCTTCGTTTGGTCATAGGATACGTTCTTGTAATTCAGAAGTTTGGCAACATTACATGACGTTCAATTATACAAGACTTCTTACTGATCCAACAAAGTCAATTTAAACAATGATATCACATAGTATCTATGATAACAACATTTTCAAGAATTATTGTAACAAGTTAATTTCGATTCAACGTTAAAGTCTCCGAGAAATAACATTTTTGACTGACTGTAAGATTTCAGGAGTAATTAGTTTTACGGCAGCGGCAATTTTGTTACTCGAGTTTTGTTGGGGCGGTGTCGCATAAACTTTATCCTTAGAATTACAGTTAATTAGTAGTGAAATTAAAGTACAAGGGATATAATGTTCTGCTACATTGACACTTGTAAGAATTACAACTAACAGTTAGCAATGGTTATGTCAATTTTTAAAAATACATATTACTTTGTTGTCAGATTTTCTAAAAATTTTCCTCAAAAAATTTTAAAACAGCCTTTTAAATAATGAAATGGTAACGAAGTTGTAGCATTTTTTAGGAGTGGCTTCCTCAATATCAATATTTAGCAGAAAATCTTAAAGCTCCGAAGGTTTGTCTACTTCTAGTATTCAAAATTCTTAATTTTGATAAGTCAGTATAACCAATTAAGACTTTTATAAGATTTTTATATTAGGATTTTCAAATCAAAATTATGTTGACTATATTGCCACGAGTCAGTTTTCCGCCAATTAGCAAACACCCGTTATAGATTACGCTAATTTGAATAAATACAGTTTAATTGAAAATATAATAATTTGGTACTAAACTCGAAAAGTCAAGATAGGTAGGATTGGTTCGCCTTGTTATTGGTTAATTGTAACTGATATGTTTAGACATCAAGAAGAAATGAAGTAGGAGGATACTGCTGCTAAGGAGGGTTACAAGATGATACGATCGGGATAGTCTTGATTTATTGATCAAATTGCTTTTTCCCAAGTATTCTGTAATGGATTTGGGGTGATCAATTTATAAAATTGTCTTCATCGAACTATGGTGGTTATATCTGATTAGTTTATAATTTGAAATGTTGATTCAAGAAAAAACAAAGATTTATTTGCCGATATGGGAAACTTATGGGACGGAAAAGATCGCATAGTTGTAATATTAAACCTTTCGTAGTTTTTGAGGCGAGAAATAATGGAAATCGTCGCCGTGGAGATAAATTAGAACGCTATGTGTCCGGTAAGCATCTTCTGGTAGGAATCGATCGTTGTCAATGCGAATTCGCGATTTTCGCTTAGAAAAGGAAGCTTTTGTATGGTCATATTTCTGCTACGAACGCTTCTTTCGATATGAAAAACATAAAAATGTGTATCATATCTTCATTTCCTAGGTCTACATTAGCTATGTAGCAAGAAACTACACCGACACCCAGTTTTAGGCATTGACATTCCAACAAATTCGTATAATTAGTCCTATCATTTTTATAGTTTCGTCAGTTTCGTCGATAATGCTGATTGAGAGGACAATTCGAGAAAACAGAATACATAGCCGATTGAGAACTTTCACGCGTTTTCTTCCATTTGTCGTAATCGATCGAAGAACCCTATCATCGAATGCCATTCTTTCTATTTTGTGCGCGTTTTTTCCTTCAGTTTTCGTTCCACGAACGCTCTCAGTGTCGCACTTATTTTTGTTGTTTCCTTCTCAAATTAGTTAACTTTCTCGTTTCCTTTAGGTTTAACATATACCGTAAACCAGTAGAGTCCAATTCTATGGCAGTTGCTCTCTCCCATATATTGCTTAATGTGGTGACGAAGACTCTGTTCCACCCAATGTAGAATGATTTCATAGATGATTTATACTCCATCTTTAAATAAAAATATAACGAAGTATTACATCCTATGCGATATTTATTTAATACTTTGCTTCAAAGGTAATGGAAATTACGATAATGAATTTAATAAATTATAAATGTGAACTTATAAAATGGTGGATAAAATGAACATGTTTTGAATATTAATTGAATTTGTCACATATATCGCGTGGTCTCAAATAAAAACATCCTATAGCTTAAAATATAACTTCAATTATCCAGTAAACGCGAAACCATCCAATTTAATGATACCATTAATAAAACTTCAAAGCATTTAAATACGGAGATTGCAATGGCCAAAGTACAAAACCAAACTACCGTGGATATTTATTATTAAATATTCTGCGATTATTCTACTATAATAAAGCGGTACTCTGTCTAACGGCATAATGGTAACTGATTACATAGTAGGTTAACTATAATTCCCCACTGAGGTGGTATAGCAATTCATATGGCACTACTATATAGTTACCTTGAATTTTCAGCCATAGTTTAATAGAAAATTCATTTTGAAAACGTGCGGTAGCAAATGCTCACGGATTTGTTTTGGCTTATTAGTAAAAATTGTGGTAGTTCGTAAAAGACCACATTGAAAAACATGCGTCAGCTGTAAACGGAATCGCCGTATTCAATTTAGTTGAGTAACCACTGAAACAATTGTGACGTATTTTAGTATCGTTTGGTTGTAATTTTTGCGTATAGCTTAAACGATATAGGTGTAGTTCTTGTTGCCTTAAAAATCTCCAACAAAGGTAGGGTGCTTGCTACTCTTCGTTTGCTGGTGTAGAATAATTTTCGATCTTCTGGGGGATAAGATTTTCCAAATTGGTTGTAAGAGTTTTACGTTAAAGGCTATATCGTTCAGAGATTGCATAGGCCCTATTTCTCAAAATAAACGGTGAATGGAGTAGAAAGTGAATACGTTTTATAACATCCAAATACAAACGCTTTCCTTATATTACATTTGTTCGAAGTTCTTCATAAATTGTAACTATGTCTATGTATTCTTCAGTGGACAAGATGATAATAAACGGCGTAATTTCTCTTAGTAGCTCTTATACAATGTAACAATTTCTCTTGACAGGTAGTACTTGCGTCAAAAAAACTTGCAATAGCTTTCTAAAAAACGTATTTGTTGAGTAAATGTTCGTACGGTACTTATTTCAACTTTTCCTAACATCTTTAGGAAGTATATTGTATGTTTACACAGATTTTTTTCTCTTTTGGGTCTAAAAATATGTAACTCGAAACCTTATATATTTATGATAATATCTGTTATAAATTAAACTGTTTTGGAAAACCAATGTAATCATGCAAACATACAAAAGTGAATTCAATTTTTTATTCCAGAGATACTGCAGCTGGTATGGATGGTAAAGAAATAGTATAATTTTCAAAAGACACTTTATGCGATCTGTTTTCTTTTACAGAACTGCATGGGTAAAACAAAGTATAATTGTGAAACGGCCTTAGTCGTGGAGAAAGCCAAATAATGTATTTCCGAGACTTAGAATATATACATGGATTCAAGAAAATCCGAATGTTAGAAAAAAACGAAAAATAATATTAAAATGCTTAATTATACGAAGAATTTTTTAAAATGGCGAAAATTCGAAAATCACTACTAACTACTAACTAACCGGTTAAAATTATGGGTATAATTTTGTATTCCGCTCGCTGCACAATAAAAATATTGAATAAAAATAGGTTATAAACTAGGAAACAATTATTAATCATACTGTGTAATATCAATTGCACAAATCGGAAATTGCATACACAAATATCGAATTTTACTAAGACCAATATGTTAGATGCTAAAATGCTCGGATAGCATAATACCTACCTAAGTGAATTAATCAAATACCAAATAAAATGAAAAAATAATTATACTTAGTAATTTTTTTCAACAAATTTTATTTAGAGTAAATGTCCAAAATCAAAAAATAACTAACGTAGAGAAATAGAATAAATATTTACTTAAATAATATTTGATACAGTTTTCAATTGGATCAATTTAAGATGTAACAATTAAACGACTACCCTCATTCGACTCAAACCACGGAGTTGAAGTTGAAGCTCTAATATTTCGAAAATTATTCATTAAAAGTAATATAAGTAATTCTTTCACATATCATGCATTTCCTAAAGTCAACGTGTTTTGTCTTATTTCATCTATACCTTACACTTTTTGCAGATAGGAGACTTTATATTGCAAGTACTTCGAACGATTTTAATCTACTGAATTTAGACATTTAAAAAGCTCATGATTTATTATTAATTGCGGAAACGGTACATAGACGTAAGGTCTGCTCAGCTGAATGCCAACAGCTACCATTACCTTGCCAAGCTATACACGTTGTGAGATAATGGCGCCAGTTCCGTAAATAAACTTGGATTTTGGAACTTGTTTTCTAGGATACATCTCAGTAAAGCTGTTGTTTTGCCTTCAATCTCAGGAGTGACAGCAAATCGTTATTCTTGCACTCCATTTTCTAATTTTTGAGGAATATAAGTCAGGAGAGTAAGGTGGATGATTCATTTTTAAATTGATGTAGTCAAGAAGTTATGAACACTTACTCCTCATGTGCAAGCAAATTTTTATGGCAGGGCCATTTCTTATGACTAGATTCTCATAATTTTTTCAGTATTTATTTTAAACAATGCTGTTGATAGTGAGCTATCCGTGTTATCAAATACACATATAAGTATGGTTTTGGATCGTGAGCAGGTACTTTTTTATTAATTTGACAAGCTTGAAAATTATACTACCGGCAACAACTTCAACATTGCCATAGAAACTTTGCAAATTTTCAGATAAAATTTGATTTCAGTATACTAATCTAGGTTTCTGTTACCTATCGGGTGTTCCACAACTCGAGGGCCATAGCGAATAGATGTGTTTTTAAGGTCATTTGACACGAAAAGTTCTAACGCGTTTCCGAGTTATGAATAAATCAAGTTTTTAAGAAAGATTAATTTTAACGTAAATAAATAAGGTAGCGTAATAAATTGCATTTATTATTAGTTGACACTTTGTTATTAGTTCTTATTTCTAAATTGATAATTAGTTGCAATTGCTAAATTTTCTAATAATGAATGCTGATATTTTGTTTGTGTATGGGTTTTGTAATGGTAACGCGCGTGCAGCAGTTGCAGAATATCAACAAGATTTCTTAATCGTAGATTACCAAACAGACGAGTATTTAGCGGTGTTTATCAAAGTATTAGGTAATTTGGTAGGGTACCAAACAGAAATGTTGACAACGCCGCACCGATGAATTGGAAAATTAGCTACTGCAAACGATAGAACGTAGTCCCACCACGTATTCGACGAGTTTCTACTCATCTTGGAATACTTTAAACAACAGTTTGGAGAACCGTGCACGATTTTGATCTGTATCCTTTTCACTACCAGAGTGTTCAAGCTTTGCAACCCAATAACTACTTTGCTAGTCAGGAATTTTGTTGATGGATTTTGCATAACCAAGATCTCCGTAACAACATTTTGTTTACTGACGAAGCTTATTTCAATACAGATGGAATAACGAATACACTAAATTCGCACGTGTGGGCATCTGTGGAGATATATCCTCATGCAAGGAAAGAAACACATTTCTAGAATCGGTTTTTGGTGAATATTTGATGCGGTATCTTAGGAATCCAGCTGGTCAGACCATTCGTACTTCCAATTCGTTTAGCAGGAGAGCAATATTTAATTTTTTTACAAGAAACTAAACTTGAGGCAACAAATGTGGCTGCAACATGATTGCACGCCACCACATTTTTGTAGAAGAGTTACTATATTTTTAAATCAAGAGTATCTACACCGATGGATAAGTCGAGGGATCCGGTTTCTTAACCTACTATAACGCCTGATCTTACACTCCTAGATTATTTTCTTTGGGGTTACCTGAAGAGTCAAATGAAATTTATTAGGATAAATACTAGAGATGAATTAATTTCCAGAATTACAAAAATTACCGATCAAACGAAGAACAACCCAGATATGCTACAAAATTCTGTAAATTTATCTCTGCGAAAGGCATTAATAATTGAACCAAATTTGAATTAAACTTGTTAAATGTTACAAATTTGTTGTTACGTATTCTTGATTATTTTTTAATGCAACTCGGAAACGCATTACAATATGATACATGTATATTAGAACTTTTCGTGTCAAAATGACCTTAAGAAAAACATATATTAACTATGACCCTCGAGTTGCGGAACACCCTGTATGTTTACGACTTGGAGCTGTTTCGAGTGTATTATTTTTCTATCAACTGCATAACGAATGCTCTATTGATTTGTAGTTTACAAACATAATAGCTAAAATATACACAAAGACGATTATTTTCACGATTGAGAACAACCAAATCACTCCATAGGCGACACTTCACAGCCGCTCCGGGAATTAAATTATCATTTCTCAAACCATTAAATTCAAATAATTTTGACAGACACTTTAAGCATTGCCTTGAAAAAACGATTGCGCAAGAGATATATATGATATTCTAACCCAGCCTTAATCTAATGCATAATGCAGTAAAGACGTATGCTGTTAAATTTTTACATAAACGTTTCTACGATACATCCCCTCAACATTTTGGTCATGTGTATCAAAACATTTTTGGGCATATCTATTTAGCCCATTAACAACACTGCGATTATTATTAATATATTTGTTTAATAATTAAATATTATCTTGATGCTTTAGCTTTCAAGAAATTGAATTTTATTTATTTGTCACTTTCTTGGCTGAGTTTAGAATACCGCCGTAAGGTTGCAGCCTGCATTACACTTTTCGCAATAAAGAAGAAGATATTGCAATTTTGCGCATAGTTAACGTAGGATACTATAAAATTAATTAATATAAGAGGTACTATTACTAGAAATTCTATTATAATAATATAATTATAATAATGTAGAGCTTAATGGAATGTTATCAAACCCTCGATAAAATTACTTTAACGATTTTCGGAAATCTCAGATATTTTTAGTTGAACTGTAAAAATTTCTATCAATGCAGTGTAAAAACTTATGTATATACACAGTTTTAGTAATTTTCACAAACTTCGAAAAAAGTTTTAGGAGTTTTCAGCAACACAACTTTAAAACTTCACACGTGTAACGCTATTTTTATGAAAAATTGGATATTTTTAGTAAAATATGTTTTGATACTTTTTATTGGAAACTTTTAAAAGAGATGAATCAAATATATATTACTGAAAGACAACTGAAATGTACTCAGAAAACTTTGCTGAACTTGTTATTGTAATATTAAAGCAAGTAAGTACTTTTTGATTCAACAACTGAAATTGAAAGGTTTTACATTAGAGACGTATTAAAGTCTAAAGTACAGTTGTTATCCAGTTTTCAATCAATGTATGCAAAGGGATATTTTAAAATTTCCTAGATATTTTGAAATAGAGAATTTAGTTATTACATTTCCACTCCAGTGCATTAATACGTCAAACTCCGTAGTACAATGATTTAATGTTCACTGGAGAAAATCTTCGGCATTTATTTTTGCGTTTGAAATGCAGTGTAAGACACACGTACGTGTTTTATTTACCGCACCAGTCTCAATTCCATTCTGATCCAATGCATGAAAAATATTTGCTGCAGCTTTCCAATTTTGAGAGTTATTTCTTTTCATCTTAAAATAGCTCCGAATTATAAATTAAAAAAACCGCAGTGTAAGCTTAATCTATTGATTTTTATTACTAACTTTTCAAATTTTGAATTAACTTAAGTTTATTTATGTTTATTTTGACTGAAACATCCTATTTAATTTTCTTTCTATTACAAAGGACAAATGCGTATCGCATAAACTTATAGTCGTCCATCGTTGAAACATTTTTTAGAAATACTTCATTTAAATTACAACTTCCACGTTTCTGACCATATATATTATTTAAATTGTTTCATATAAGAAAGCATCTAATCAATTCAGTATTTTACAGTATAAAGTTTAGTAACAAATTTTAATACTTTGTGTGTTCCTTTGGGTTAAATATGATTATTCTTAAAATATGATTTTTAAATATTTAATGAGTTATTAAAGTCTGCTAGAAGCTACCAATTTTTTAATATACCTATTGGCGCTACGTGTGGATTAGGAAATGCGGCAAAGAGGAATTGTAAAGGATTTTAAAGCAGTTAAAAATTTTTATAATTTTCGGAGTTATGTTAACTGTATTTTCAGTATCTGCTTTGATCGTGGGGTAATGAAATGAATAGGAACACACAAAAGTTTTGCGATCAACAAATGAATAAACAAAACAACATTTTCACAAAATTTCCACATTTTTGCAAAAATGTATTACCAAAATGATTATTTCGTAAATTTATAGATCGATAATTCGCTATGTGCTGTGATTTTTAGAAAGAATCCTCCATAGAAACTGTCATCGAGGTATATAGTGTACAGTATTATTTAATTAGTTTAATGTGCTAATCGGAATAAAATCGATAGCTAACTTTAATAATTTAATTTTGTTTGTATTTACATTTCTGGTTTTTGCTAATGAAACTGGATGCACTACGCGGGTGTGATACATATTAGCTGCTTTCTATTCTCAAAAAATAGTTAGTATAAAAACTAGGAAAATTAAAAAATATTGTACTTTACTTGTAAAAGGAAAGTTGCTGATGTGCACTGCACTGGTGCAATGCAGCAATTCGACCTCGCTATAATATAAATTTATTACATATAGAACACAAATTGAAATGTAACCACAACTCAACATGCAAATTCAATTACAATAATGATTATATCTAAAACAGGTTAATCTTTGTTCAAGTGTTTAGGACTCTAATTTATTTAGACAAATGACCTATACTTTATAAAATTAGTACCATATATCTTTTAAAAGTATTGATTGGATCCGACACTACCTGTTTAATGATTATACCATGTATTGATTACTTGATGCTTGATTCCGTTTCATAAACTTTTAGTTCACTTACTGCAATTAATTTAGGACATATGTCTGCTTGAAGTGACCTGTCGCTTTTAATGTGGAGCTTTCTCGCTATGCAATTGATTCTCTGTTAGAAAACCATGGCCTTAAATTTCTGAGGATGTAACTGTAGGTATATTTGATTGACGCCCCAGGACGACTGCATCGCACATGAACACCTTGGGCATTTGATTCATGAATGCCACTGACTACGCGGAAATACAAGTCTTTAATTTACAATTGATCAATTCGCATGCCCACTTGGAAGCTATACCCACTACTCGGTAAGATGCACGAAAAAAACGTACCTTCTTAGGTTTCTTTTATATCCATGGTTAATAATCGTACTACTAGCGTTACACCAATCACGAACTATTATTCGAAATTTTACTTGACTTAAGCTTTAGAAAATGTTCCTTACCAAGACCTTTGCTTGGTTATGTAGGCATGTATTGTTTTATTGCTTACCAGGGGAAATGTTATTTTTTAAGCTAATCTTTCCGGCATAGGAATGCAGTTCTTTTTGTCTGAACTTTCAAATACTTAATGTATTTTAGGTTATTATCTAAAATTTAATTTATAATGTAGGAAAGAAAATTTTATTTTATATTTCGATATAAATTTGATTTTGTATGTTTAAACTGACTAATTTATGCAATTTAGATACGAGAAGTTGAACAATGAATTTCTAACTAGAATAATATATTTAATAGCAAGCATTAAAGGAAGGTATCATATATCATCTCGTTTGACTTTTCACGGGCGATCTCCTAGTTAGGGGAGGAGGTCACACGGGCAACAGTATTACACTTCAGAAATTTTGAGCACTACTTTGTCAGATGACCATAGCCATTGTTTAAAAGAGTTATAAAGATGCGCATCGATGTCAACCTGGCGTATTCAAAAATAGAATACAAATATAGATCTCAACCCTATCAAATTGGAATTATGATTTTAAATCTCAGTTTAAGCAGTGGTGCACAAACAGCCTAAGTGTTAAGATTTTAGCTAGATAAAACCGGCTAGTGCAGACGTCGCACTGTTACAGAAATCAACTGAATATTCAACTTGAAAACAGAAACTGTAAACATTTATTTACATTTATCTGACAATGAAAGTAACAGTTATATTTATAGGATTTGTACCGGTCAACTATTTCAACTAAAAGTTACTTTTTAAAATAAATCAACTATTTAGTTATATTTATAGAATAAAGTTATTTTTTCAACTAATCTGATTTTGTACGGTTTAAATCATTTGTTTGTTTACTGCTAATTATTAGTTGCTGCTTATTAAAGCTGATAAAACCTATTAAACAGAATATTTGTTGTACATATTTATTACCTACACGGTAAATTAAAAATTAAAATTTCAGATCACCAATTACGGTTAGCTTTCCGAAGACGGAAATAGTGAAAAATTTTGACAGCCATTAAATTTTTTAATACATGTGTTTGATTTAGTATTAAATCATATTAGAGTCTTTTAAAATTTCATAATTAGTAAATTATTGTGCTTAAAAAATCCACTATGCCAGTGCTTATATAATGTCCGGTTTGAACGCCTCCTTATATTTTACTTTAAACGTTTAAAATTAAACTATTTTTAATTACATTAGAAGTAATATTAAATTTAAGACAATAATTATGGAAGCAAGAGTTTAAATTAAATTCAACTTCTTGTTATACTAATTCCTAATTATTTTTTATTGTGTATTTTTTGTTCATGTAATTATTATTAGCCGCCAATAAGAATTTGTAAAATTAGTTCAGTTTATATTTAAAGGCAGTTATTTTATTTTTGATGGTAAACGTTATTTAAAAATATTTGGTAGCCCAATGGGTTCTCTCATTAGCACTGTATTAGCCCAGATTGTGCTTGACGATTTAATTTCTGATTGTCTAACTAAGCTTGATTTCAAACTATCAATTATTCAAATGTTCGTCGATGATCGTATTTGTGCAGGTCCTTTTGATAGAATTGATACTATTATTGACACATTTATCGCCTGCAACGCTAATACTAAGTTTACGGCAGAATTAGAATAAAATAATAGCGTTCCTTTTCTAGATACTAGAGTGATACGAAATTATTGCAGCAAAATTATTATAGACAAGTATATAAAACCTAAGAGCTCAGACAGATATATTAATTATTTTTTTTTATCATTCGTTACATATTAAACGTAATATAAACTTAGGTTTAAAATCTAGAATATAAAAAAAATGTTCATCCATTTTTACTAAAACAGAATTTTCATAGTTAGTTAAAAACGATTTTCTCAAAGATTTTGGAAATAAATTAATTGTTGACAAAAATATTAGCATTATAGATGCTATAAACAAAAATTCCGACATTATTAATAAAAAACTGTCTTATATTTCTGAAATTAGTTTCAAAATTAAGAAAACCTTTAAGAATGTTGAAAATTTAAAGATTCGGAATTATTATTTCAATATCATTACTAATATACTTTCAAGCCTAAAAGACAGTATGCTTAAATTGTTTAAATCAAATATTATATACCAAATTAACTGTTCAGCTTGTGGATTAAATTAGATAGGGTAGACGTCAGTTTGTCTGAAAACCAGACTTGTTTTGCACAGAAGTGACTGCAAACTCAATAAGAAAAGGTGTACACTTTATATTCGTTCCAATAATTGTGATCACAAAATTAATTTTGATGAGGTTGTGATTTTATGCCATTCTGAAAATTATAAGGAAAAATTATTCATCGAAAGCTTTTTCATTAAAAAAATTGGAAAAGTTATTAATATCAAATTTGACAAATTTGCTTCACAATAGTTATTCTAGTTCATTTAATGTTTATAATTTAAATATTTTCCTTGCATCCTTGTATAATAATTGTTTCTTAGTTCTTATAATTTTTTTAATTTATTAGTTACCTTAGAATTTAAAATATTGTTTACTGTATATGATTATATTTTTATTTTCAGCGGTATGTATATCATTTATCACTGATGTCGGTCTGTAGGAGCAAATAATCATTTGGGAAATATTGACGCAAATATAATTTCTTAAAATTTGAATACAATTTAATGCGTATACCAAGAACTGTTTTAAATAAGTTATAATTATTACGGCAAGTATTCTTTGAATAAATTATATATACAGTGTCCCCTAGAAAGTACGCACCAAATAGGCACAAGGTTTATTATAGATTTTTTTGAAAAAACTCTTACGCTATATAAATTTTTGTTTGCTCGTTAACCCAAAATAGCCAGCTTGGATCTACCAAACCAGTTTGCAATCACGAGATAATGGCGACTTTTCTAAAGATCAAAATTAAAAATCAGCGATATTTCCAAAATTATGTGGTTTTTCAATTAAATTTTTATATGTATTAATCAATTGTTACAAAATTAGGTGCTAAGTGTGAAAAAGAAATTTATATATGCAGCATTTTAGCAGAAAATGGAATTTTTCGAAATTAATTATTATTTTCCCTTTTTCAATTATCTGAAACAATAATATTTTCTCATAATCGCTTAATTTTCAAAATTATAATTTGCAATAGCTACTTCACTAGCAAATACAACACAATAATTTGAAAAATTTCACTAATGTTATTCAAAAGAGTTTATTTTATCAGAAAAATACACATTTATTTGCGAAAATAGATTTAATTGTGGTTTTAAGTTGTCTAAAAACGCTATTTAATGTATTATGACAAAGTGCAGCATCTGGAATATTTATTAAACGTAGTCCTTATAAACAAAATTTCTCATACAATGGTAAAAAGACTATTGCATATTTTATAAATGCAGTAAGTGTTATACATACATAGATACACAAGGCAACATTGTTACAATTAATGTGTAAAGAAAAGGTTGAAATAGTATTAATTGTAGGCGATAAATATAACACCCGTGACAAGCAGCTGAAATATTTAATCAACGGAATACGAATAAACAAATTACTCATACAACGGTAGGAAGTACATTGTATACTTTTAAAAACACAGGATCTATTGAAAGTAAGTATAAAAATCTGGTGTGAGACAACACACGACTTTCTCTTACACATTTTAAATTTAATTTTAATTTATTGACGTTAGTGACTTTCCTATACACCTAAAT
>JAHWXV010627150.1:0-10190 GCA_024586415.1 Phrixothrix hirtus | reverse complement strand
CAACGAAAACCTTCACGAGTAATTTCCATTTTTTCACAAAATTGCTTTCTTTAAACGCGCACTGTAAACAAACTACTTTGTCAATTTCTAAGCCGCCACGGATTTTGCAATACAAAATGTCAAATTTTACGAATATGACATTAACTTATTACACTAGCAACATCTAGTGGTCATTTGTAACAACATAAAAGGCAACCCTCGTAGGAGTAACTCATTGCAGCGTTCTAAAATACTCTAAATTTTTCTTAAATACCTGACTGAATCTGTTGCCCTATGCACAGAATCGTTCACAGGTAAATTTGAACGGACAATAGAAGGAGCTTGGTCGGAGAATATGGAACTGTATACCAGACGGACAAAGAGAAGTTAGCAATAAACAAAAATGAAGGATGTATTAACTTTATAAGACGTCGTAAACGTGATAATCGAAATTACGAATAGAATCTGGAAACACAAAAAGATCCCTGCTAATTAATTCTTACTAGAAGAACACCGTTTACATCTCGTCAGCCACGAAGAAGTTTACTAGCTACACTTTCATGTGCTTTGTCAAACGGTGTTTATTACAACTCCTTATGGAAAAATGTCACAATTTATTTTAAGTTATCGAAGCGTGGGACACTAAAACTGAGAAATAATATTCAGCTCCAAATTTAAAGAAAAAGACAATGTGTTGTATTTGAGGATTGGTTTTCACGCTTTTCACAACATCTGGGAATCATCTTGTTTATTTAAATTATGTGGATGCTGTTCGATCTGTATAGCTTCTCTGATGATCCTAGAGTTGCGATTTTCTACATTGGCTGGCACTCTTGTCTTACTAAAATCGATTTTGTGTCCTATATTGTTATGCTGTTGAAATAAAGATGACACTGTCTCGTGTTTTTTTTCATCGCGCTAATGTGCTCTCCCTTACCATACGTTTATTCTTGTATTTGTCTATCCTATATATGATTTATTACATTCAGCGCATGGTATCCCTTAGACTCGTTATGATGTACGTAAGCGAAAGGAAACCCGAAATAATTATACAACATATACGAGGCACGACAATTAAGTAATGCGACTGAATTGTATTTACAAGATGTGGCAACTCTGCAGCTTGCGCAGACACTTCAACTTTAACATTGATCTCTAAGCTACTTTTAGTCCAAGCGGCACATTGATGCTGCCACTCAGTCATGAGTTGTGCTGTAATAAGGGAACACGTGTTTTTGTCTCTTGTTACAGAAATGGAATAGCGAAATATTGCGCAACGGTATGACATTTCTTTTTGTGTTAAATTGGGTGAGGATGCGACGACAACTTACGGTAAACTTCACAAGGTTTTGGAAATGAGGTTATGTCAAAAGCTCAAGTTTTTCGTTGGCATAAAATGTTTTGGGAAGGCAGAACGAATGTTGAAGATGAAGACCGCAATGGACGACCATCAACCTCACGGACTGATGACAACAATGTAACTAATATTTCTACACAGGAATTGTAGAAAGACTTCGAAAACGAGTTATCTGTGTCCGTGCAAACATTGCTGATAATTGGATTCTTCATCACGATAATGCGTTATCCCATATTGCACTGTCTGTGCAGCAATTTTTAACCTCAAAACGCATTTCAGTACTACCACAGCCACCTTATTCACCAGATATCGCTCCGTGCGACTTTTTTCTATTTCCAAGAGTCAAAATGGTGGTCAAGGGACACCATTTTCAAACAACAGAAGATGTTCAAGAAGCTGTTACGAGAGCCTTGGATGACATTCCAAAAGAAGAGTTCAAGAAATGTTACCACTCGTGGCAAAAGCGCTGGAGTAAGTGTGTGCAAGAAGAAGGGAACTACTTTGAAGGAGATTCCACTAAAGATTACTAAAAACATAAGTGATATTTTTCTTCACATCAGTCTCATTACTTAATTGTCGCACCTCGTATATACGAGGTGTGACTATAAAATAACAAGACATTTTATTTTAAATTTATACATATTTAGTTATTATCCCTTTCAATATACACCTCTCCTCTATCGCTACAGTGCTCCATGCGAATTTTCCATTATTCGAAACAGTGCTGGAAGTCTTCTTTTGTGAGCTCCTTTATAACGTGTGCCGCTTTTTCTTTCATAGCTTCAACGGTCTGAAATCATGTCCCTTTTAATGGATATTTGACCATGGGAACAGATAAGTCATATGATGCCAGGTCAGGCGAATAAGGCAGAGGGTCTAACATTGGGATGTTATACTTGGCTAGAACCGTCTTGACAGATAATGCAGTGTGAGCCGATGCGTTGTCATGATGAAGAACGTATGACTTGTTTTTCCACAATTCTGCTTGTTTTTTCTTATTCTTTCATGGAGATGAGCAAGAACCTCAAGGTAGTAATGTTGTTTAATAGTTTAAGTTTCAGGAACCCAGTCAAGGTACACAATCCCATGAAGATCATAAAAGACAATCACCATCGCTTTGAATTTGATTTGCCCATTCGAGCTTTTTTAGTTCTCGGTAAAGTTGCATGGATTCAAAGTGTCAGCATAAACATTTGCACGAGCTTCTTTTTGTTCGATTGTGAGAATTTTAGGCACCATTTTCGCACACACTTTTTGAATGTTAAAATTGCTATGTAAAATATGCCTTACGCATTCTTTGTTAATTCCTACAGTTTCAGCAATCGCGCGAATGGTTAACCGATAGTCAGATCGGATCAGATCACAGACTCTTTCAATATTTTTATCTGATTTTGATGTAGACGGGCAACGCGGGTGTGCATCATTTGCAACGTCTTCTTAGCCGTCTTGGAAACGCTTAAACCACTTAAAAACTTGCGTACGTGATAAACATTCACTACCATACACTTCTTTTAATAACGGCTAAGTTTCAGTAGCGGTTTTTCCAAGTTTCATATAAAATTTCCCGACAACTCGTTGGTCTATTAAAACACATAATTTTTTCGGCAAAACAAAAAAAACAGATCTTATACAAACGAAGGCCACGGTCAGACTAATACATCTTCAGATACGGAAGGGGCGGCAATCAAAAGTTAAGGCTTCACGCTACACAGCTGTCGGTTGTACAACTTTGACGCATACGTGGTTATCCTGTAGAAGCATCAATCTCATTATTTTGTAGACATACCTCGTATACATTATAGCACCTTCGAGGTACCTTCTGCATTTTGGATTTTGCTGTTTTGGTTACCTATTGTTGCCTTATTAGGCGAAACATATAGTATTATGCGATGATTTCTTAACAAAAAATTAAAAATTATGGGCGAGATCACATTTTTTAACTCCTGTCATAATTGGACACACCCATTGGTAATATGGCACAATGTATTCACATGATGAAAAAACGGACACGATTTTAAGTTTTGGATTTCTTTCTGTGAGGTGTATTAAAACAGTAAATTTTTTAGCTTCAGTTGCCATTATTAACGGTTTGAAGGAAATACTTATCGAAGCTTATTTATTATTAACGCCTGAAACCTTACAACGTGTAGTCCATTTCGTTATTTTGCACAATAGACGACAATATATTTATACTGCGTTTACTATATTACATATCACATAGTAGTTTGCTCATGGAGACTTCAACAAAGTGAATCTTTACATTTCAAAACATTTACACAAAGATCGCTTCTAAACAGAATTGCAGCCTGTGTAAAAGCGAATAGATGATAGTTCGTATTTTCATTTATATTTATATACTTAACTTGATTTCGTTATTTTAATCCTATAATTCAGCGTTCGGTTTATTTTTGCTAACAAAATGTCACGTCGCGAAATTACGTTATGATACAAACAACTTAAGGTAGGGTGAATAGAAACGCTGCCAGTTAGCTAACAATGAAGGCGGACGTGAATCGACGATAAGAGAGCGTTCGAACACCATAAAGAGTAAGTTGAAGTCGAGTTGAATGTATTAATTAATCACAGTAAACTTGTAGTAGCAACATTCCCCACAAAACTTGTGAATAGCAAATTAGACAAAGTACGGTAGATTTGGAACCGATAAATTCAGATACATCGATTGACAAAGTAGATAGATAGAAACGAAAAGCAAAAGTGAAGTATGAAGCTGTCTTATTCAGTGATTTTCTAATTAGTAAGCTAATGTTACTGACGAAACTGTACTAACGTTACGCGCGGTATATCTCCATTAACTGTTTATCTGCCACCGTTTTAGCATTCCCTTATGCCACACATTGCATGGTTTAATTATTCATTTTTCCCTTTTTACAAACATAAAATTTGAAGAAGTGAGATAACAGGAAACTGGATTAGGAAGTTTATTTCACACTGTCATTAATTTAACTTTGTATGGGAAATACATCCTTCCAAAATCCAGGGTTTCAATAATAAAATTGGACGCAATTTTCAAAGCTCGGTATGTACTTTAGTGCTAATGAGACTGTGCGTATTTTACAGTTTTTTGCTGAAGAAGGGGACGAGACAAAGAAAAAAGAGTCCCCAAACGTTTATTGGTTTCAACACTTTCTCTGAAATAAAAGAGAAAGTATCGTTTTCGTCGAAAATTTTCGATGTCTTAGTTTTAGTTGAAATGCACGTTTACGGGTCCCCTGAATCCAAAAATCATGTTTTTAGAAATTAGTCTGTTTATGTGTGTGTCTGTGTGCATGTGAACGGGATATCTTGAAAACGAAAAGTTGTAAACAAACCAGGTTTGCAATTATCCGGATATGCAATCGCAACAATTTGATTAAAATCGGAGAACCAGGAGTGGTCATTTACAATTCTTATTTTTAGGTTTTCCGCCATTTTCTCGAAATCGACTTTATTGATTTATTTTTAAACTTACTATATTTCTTAGATATTTATTGCTTTTATATGATCTAGGTGGATTCTAAAAAACATTTCGTAGAATGAGTAACCGAAAGTAGTTTTACCGTTAGCTTATCTAATTAATTCCGTTTTATATGATCCAAGCGGTTTCTCTAATAACTTTTCGAAAATCGAGTAACCGGAAGTACTTGAAGTATTGATTGTGAACAACATAAATTTCACATTTAAATTTAATACTTTCTTAGCGCATTCTGGTAAGAATTTTGTTAAAATCCAATGACCAGAAGTGCCACTTTATCTTTGAAATTTTTGTTTTTTGCGATTTTCTAGAAAACAATTCTGTTTTTTTTATTACTTGCTACATTTCTTATAGCAATACATATTTTATCTTTTACTCAAACGGATCTGTTTCGCTGAGAAAATTCGTTGAAGAGAGTTATCGACAAAAATCTTCGGAGTTAAATAGCATTTTGCATTTGCAGTAATTTGGATAGGCGACCGTTGCAATTATTATTCCCAATAAACGTAAATGAAATGTTAATTGTGGGTGGACATTATTTGCATATCTAAAATTCATTAGAGGAAGTTTTAAATTAATTTGTATAAGAATACAACATTAAATTAAATTAAATTTATGAGTCATTTCTTATAGAGTAGTTTCCCCGAAGTTATATCTTTTCGTCCTATTATTTCTTTTATTGCCGCTCCTGATTGTAACTTTTTTAATCTATTTCTGATATTTCAAAAACCTTCTTTATAGATAAATTAGAATATAAAATTAAAGATCCATTTCAGTTTCCTTTATTTATTAATAATTTCCAGTTGCCTCCTAATTTTATTATTGTTTCTTTCCCGCTTTAAAAGAATTTTTTTAAAGTTAGTAACTAGTGTTTTGATAGAGATTGTAAAATTCATAAATTTCAATTTATTGTAATCATTAATTTTAATTTTAATTTTTTATGTATTCTAAAATAAATTTTATCTGTAAATATTTGGTACTCCTATGGGTTCCAGTTTAAGCCCATTATTAGCTAAAATTATTATTAATAATTTATTTATTAATTATTGTAATAAATAAATTTGATGTTTTCGTCTTTCATTATTACGTTAACGTTCAATTCCCAATTGCAGTAAAGATTGTGTTTTAATGGATATAATGATCATATTAAGTTTAATGTTGAATATGAAACAAACAATTCGGTTGCTTTTCTTAATATTCTATTGATTAGAAATGAGGTTAATAAAATTTTGTTAGATTGGTATCAAAGACTAATAAATATATGAGAATTCTGCTTTTGTGTCTGTAGTGGGCGTAGAGCGTGCGCCATGTAGGCGCAAGGATTCGAGTTCGATCCTTGACCGATGCAGACTTTTGATAAATGTATTTAAGATTTATCCCAAATAGATAAACATTTAAAAATCAACTTTCTCATGTATTAAAAACAAATAAAAATAGCAGTAGCTATAAAAATACTTAAAACATGACTACGATGTGAAACTTGCAAAACCCGTAGGCTCATCAATTATCTCGTAAAAACTGTTTATTTAGAACCATATGACGCCTTGGAAATGCCATTATATACATATATGAAAATTCCGCTTTCATATCTGTAACGCATCGGTAACTCAGGAGGTAAAGTAGCGCTATGTAAGCGCAAGGACCTATGTAAATTTGATAATATACAGGGTGTTTCATATTGAACAGTTAAAAAAATGAATAACGCTTTTATAGCAACATATGTGTGAATTTTCCCTATGAATCTGATCAATTTGAGACAGGGTTTTTGGTTTCAACAAGAATAAGTATAAACATTGTGCGAGAAATTTTTACTAGTCGTCCTATTTTGCGATACTAATTGACCTGATCAGTTTCCCGATCCCACAGCTTCAGATTTCTTTTTTTGTTATCAACACAAAACGCAGATTTATTCAGAAAGGCTTCATAGACAAGGATTCAAGAAAATGTAGCTTCTATTTTTGGAAAAAGGCTTAAAATGTCACAACAAAAGAAGATCTTGGCCGTGGTAAAAAATGTATACATGAAAAATTTGTGTTGCAGTTTATTGTGAACACCTTGTATAATGAGGATATAATTTCAATAACCTTATCTGAGTTTTTTCATAAACAGCCTTGGATAACATTTTAAAGTATAAGATAAAAATTTTTTATTATGCTGAAATTAAATTAACAATTAATGGCATTGCGTAGGATATCAATGTGATTTAATGGAACATTACAGCTAATAAAATAAAATATAAACAATGAATAAGGTATTGTCTTTATGAGTAGGTTTCCATCTTTCTTATTTATGCAAAAAATTGATGACACTGAAAATTATCTAGTAATTTCTTATTTGAAACGAAAAAATACCCTTATAAAATTGAAATACAAGAAAAAAGACAATTATGTTTATTGTAAACATATCTTATTTGTGCTGTAGTTCTAGCAAGAAAGACTGGCTACAATATTTGTTTTTTCAAGAATATATCTTCAATCTAATTTGAACCGAAGAAATTATAGCTTTCAACAGATCTGGAATTTTTTTGTTGGAGTTTAATAGTAGGCAATTTTGATAAGTAGCTTGTTTGTTATAATTTAAACTTGAAATGATGTATTCCAAGCGAACGAAATTGAAAGTGCTCGTTTCATAAATGTGGTTTATTTGTGTAAATATAGTTCACCATTTATTTATAATTTGTACAATTATAGTTGATAGTTTGATATTTGTATACTACTATTAAATTCAATAATTTACATAATTAAAATTTTTAATATTGTAAGCACTATTTAAATATAATTTTAAAAATACATTTTGTCATTTTATTAGACATGTGACATCCATCGAACAGTCTGTGTTGCATGGCTATTAACTCGAATGGTTGCAGAAAATTGCAAGGATTTCACCACCTTGATTATTGCTTGTTATGGAAATTAGTTTTCAAACACGGATCATGTTTAACCATTGATTAAAAGATTTAATAAGTCTTAATTGTTAACAAATGTTGAACGCAACTAATTCTTACTTTTGCATTTTTAAACAGAAGTGTGTGGTGGCATCGCTATATTAACACTTAGTTTGTTGACAGAGGGGTAAGAGATGTAAAGAAATTAGGTGGAAGAACGGGGTTTTAGCGTTGCTTTGCGTATCTTGTCAAGTCTTTTATTTAATGGTTTAACTATATGATCATTAGTGCAGGTAAGTTTCGATCCGCATATCATAACGAAGAAATATACAGGGTGTTTCAGAAGAAATAGTAAATATTTATGTAAGCGAATTATGGACCTTTCCGAGTAAAAAGGTTCATATACATGAGAATCTAATTTCAAATTGATGTGGAGATCCAGCTGTTTGAATATTACGCGCAAAAATTTTGCAAAAGGTATTAAGGAGAAACAAATGACTTACTGATTACATTTAATAATTATTTAAATGATATAAAAGTAATAGTTCAAAAATGACATCAACAACTGAAAGGTACTTTTTAGTTCTTTTATCAATACTATTTGTAGCTCATCCGAAGTTGCCTCGGCATTCTTCTGAGGACCGAGCTATATATAATAAGTCTCTTGTGTTTATTTTTTTTGTGTTCTTCGCATTCCATTCATCCCCATTGACAATAATCTAAGAGAATAAAATCTGGTGACCTTGGTAACCAATAAACATAACCGCCGTGGCCGATCTATCGTTCAGGAAATGTTAGACTGTAGATTATAATTGCAGTCATATGTAATTCATTTATTTCAGTTGTAATTTTAATCATTTAAGTAGCTCTATTTCCCCACCGTTGAAAATTGTACAGGTATATATGAACTTGTTTACTCGGAATAGTACGTACAATAACCACCTAAATTATTTACTTTTGCACGGAGGTTTATGCGTTTTGACCTTTACAAAGAATCAATATAATTCATCAATGCTTGGAAAAAAGTTCAAAGTGTGATAAGTATCATGTCACATTGTACTCTTTATGTGAAACCAATATTGCTCAGATGTAGGGTAGTCATTGACCTAAGTTTGTTTTGTATGACCCACTCTTAGGTAGTTCCCCGAAAGGTCTTGTATTCTTTTTTAGATAATATTAAGTAGCATTTGTATGTAAGAATTGTGGCAATTTACATACTTTGCATATTATTTTAATGTACATGTTTTACTAGTTATCTTTATTTGTTTATTGAAACATATGTCAACCTGGTGGAGATCCCCAAATGAAATAAAAATAAATAACAAATTTAGTGTTAACCTTTCAGGTTAAGACGTCAGAACGGAAAAATTATTGTTCTGCTAATAGGGTCTTTGATAGCTAGGATAAATGAACAATATCCTTAAAATTACGTTGGTTTACCAACACTTCAACCAGTTGACGTTTAATTATAGTAAATTAATTAACTATTAAAGTGTAATTTTCTCATTCTGCCAAAAGATAACCAATAATTTGTATTTTGTAAAAAATGTTTATTTAAAATATATTTTTTTATATTTAGTTTTAAAAATATTTGAAAACATTGTCAACAACAATGTTAATATATGTATTGCAGTCGTCCTAAAAACATTGTAAAATTATCCTAAACAAAAATTTAACTTTTTATTTCTTTTAATTATATGAAGTCGGGTTTTAAGTAAAAGGTTAGAATTAGTTGAAGTTTTGCAATAGTTAACGAAGACATTCAGGTAGAATAAAGTATTTTTTATTAACAGAAAGTTTAACTTTTGCTCATATTAATATTAAAGGACATCTATTGTTAATATAAAAAATTCTAACATAATGACTCATTTTATACGATATAAATTTCGATTTCTCATTTTTTTGGAGTAAACTGTGTGCAATTAATAGCTATATGTTAAATTATGTTTAATTTATATAAAATATCATTTTCACGTAGATCAGCAACTTCATGCCGATGTTAATGAATGTTTTACTTTGACACCGATTTATGCAATCTTTAGCTTTATGGGCTAAATTATTTCTAGGAAATAAAACTGACGTAATCATTTAATTATTACTAACATAAATTTTGAAAATTAATTAAAAAAGGTTTAAAGAGTCATTTTATACAACTCTATTTGTATGCATTTCGTTATTAAGATGAACCTTCTTGTCAGGGCCAGATTAACCAATAAACAAGTAAGACAAATATCTATAGGCCGCGATTTGGAGGGGGCCGGATGAATTAGGCCTCATGTTTATGAAAATCATGTTCTCACTAGTTTTGAAAATTGTGCGCGATACTTCAAAGTAGAATTTAGATTAATGACTTTATATTTTCAAAATAATATATAGGTAAATAATGAATGTGTAAAAAATCTCAATAAAAAACTAAACTTTTGATAAAAAGTGTTCGAAATTGTTTCGAAAATGTTTTGAGGTACGCTGTAAAAAGATATACAGGGGGGGGGGGGGGG
>JAHWXV010627114.1:0-16390 GCA_024586415.1 Phrixothrix hirtus | reverse complement strand
TATATATATATATATATATATATATATATATATATATATATATATAATATAGATTCTTTTAAAGCCAATAATATTAACAATACTTCCTAAAAAACAGAACGCTCCCAATACATTGTACAAACAGAATCCTACTAGCACCTTGTTTAGTAGATTTACAAATAAACGATGTAACTTTGAATTTTAACTTAGAAATTATCGCCTAAGTTTGGGAGTTGGAACTTTTAGCAATTCCTATTGTTCGGTGCATTAATAGTTGCGCAAAGCGTTACAGGTTTGAAAAGGTCCAGTACATAAACTAGACAATTACTGAAGATTCTCGTACATACAAGATAGGGCAATTAAATAACGAAACTGTTTTGGAATGTTTATTAAACACAGTTACACGAGTTTAGGCAACCATGCCTTCAGAATGATTACGTCTCAGTGCAGCATACTTATTTAAACGCGTTCTCCATTGAGAGAAGTACCCAAGGAGATCTTCTAAAGTAAGGTCATTCAAAATCTGCGCCGCGCATTTCTACATTGAATTCATACCATAAAATCGGTGTCCTTTCATCGTATTATTGATCTCCAGAGATAAAAGTAATATTTCATGGAGTGAGATATGGGCTACCGTGAGGGCTCCGGAGCCCTGGACGGTTTATTTCCTGATTTCATCAAAATTTTGAATATAATTGACCTCTCTACCCTTTATCACACATTTTTGCGGCAAACGGTTCCTGAATATCTAAATTCGGAAAATCACACAGAATGTAACACTTTTCCAATTGGCATAACACTACGTTTGCGGGTGTCAAAACGTCTTTGGGGACGGACAGAATAAGTAAAGACAAGTAACACGTTAACATCAAATTCTCCTTATTTAATTGCCCTACGGGGTATTGGATTTTACAGTTTTAACAAAATCAAGTAATAGGTAAATATCGATCATTAAAGTTTTAAGTTTGTATACATCGAAATCTTTCTTAAGCTGTAGAGTATCGCATTGAAAGCAGTACCATTTGAAGATGAACGGCAATTTTGCTAAATAAAGCAGAAAAAAATTCTGGGTAGAATGCAAGTTTAAATATAAATTTGTTATAACGTAACTTATTATTTTAGTTCATCGTGAAAATGGCGACAAGCTTGCATATTAATATTTACTAGAACACTGCGTAGATTTTGTAGAATGAGAAGTATGAGCAGTAGAATAGAATAAATAAAAGACCACAAACAGAACGGTTCATTTTAAACAATACTTCGTTAGCACATCTGAAGAAAACCCAAAGATAAAATGGAGAAGAGTAGAATATTAATTCATAAAAATGGATGTTATAGTGATGAAAGAAAATCACGGCATATGGCAGTTTACAAATATATTTGTTTCTAATACTACACGTTGCTACACTGAAATATGTTAAAATATTTTTTATAAGTAATGTCGGTAAAATAATTTACTTTAATAGTTTTGAAGTCTATATTTTCATGCGCATAAGTACCAAGGGAAAGGACAAAAACAACCTAGTAATAAAATACTTTTCTATACGTCGGCTTCATAAATTTCAATTTTATCATAGCTTATAATTATTTGTATATTTTGAGTTACTTTAGTTAATATCAAAACATAATCACTTTACCCGTTAAAATATAAACTCCTTTATGCGAATATAATTGTTATAAAAGCCTTTGAATAACTAATGTTATAATTATTGCGTATAATGCTGCGGTTAAGATAATAGGTACAGCGAAAATGAGATAGAACTTGGTTGAGCGCAAATTTTTTCAAATTGTAAATTAACCTTCCCCTTTAATAAATGCATATTAGGCGTACATTCTGCTACAGCTATAAAATTTTATCTTTGTGGATATACTAACATATATAAATTATTTATAGAGTCTTCGTATATGTATTCTACGAACCAAAATGAGTAAAAATTTAATCAGTTCAGAATTCTCCAAAGCAGAGGGGATTGTATGAACACATGGAACTTTGTGATGTTCTGTGAAAGTAGCAACTTTACCTCAAACAAGTTATTTTATTCGGAAAGTTAGTGTTGGGTAATTTTTGGCTATTTCAGGCTTGAAATTAAGTGAAACTTAGCTTTATTATTAATGGAAGGCGTCCTTTACAATTTCATCGCAAAATTATTCAAATTGTAGTAAACTTAATTTTTGTATAAATTGGTTTCATTAATAAAATATAATTTTAAGATTGTAAATACGCATAATAGGTAGAACGTGATAAACTAGAATAATTTATAGAAGTTCACAATTATAAGAATTTTGAAACGCTGCGTAATAAGTTTTCGTTTATAAGCTACAAAAGTTATTTTATAGTAACTATCTTCACAAGTATAGTAATCAGCATTTAAAAATGTTCTAAAATCGATTAGATATTCGTACTATTTTGTGCATTCATTTATTTTTTAAAACGAGCAGTAGCAAATAAAATTATTTTACATTCCTAATTAGTGCGTATAGTGTTCTGGTTATAATTATTTAAACACTTAATTTAGTTAGTTGAAAGAGATAAACCACATTACGCAAGTTCTTACCAGAAAACAAGGTCTTGTAGTAAAGTATAGGTATGCTTATGGGTGATAGTGAAACCGTTAATATAATTTGACTGTCTAATTAATGATTTTCTCCATCAATCTTCAATAAAAAGCTAGTTAAAACTATTAAAGACTTTCAAATGTTGAATATTAAATTAAATTAATATTTTATATATACCCTTCCATGCTAAGTTTAGACCATTTCAATTTACTTCAATATTCTAAAATGATTTTACACAAAATGCTGCATTTCAAAACACACATAGCATTTTGAAGTAACTATTCGATAGCACTTATTCACTAAATCCTCGTTTTATTCCTGAAATCTTTATTCCACAATTTTAATTGATATCTAGCATTTTCGCTTATTTTCTACTTTATTTACACAGGAAAATGTAATATTTTGGATGCAGATATTGTAATTGAACATATCTTATACAATCTCAATTTCTTTGTCAAACTACCAATTTTGAATTAACGCGGTGTGGTATCACATACCCCACTTGCAGTAAGTTGTCGATTTTAAATGTGTTCAGTAAAAATAAATTGCTGTAATTTTTTATAGCTTCATATTAATTCTACCAGATGCCACTATGAAAATGACAAAGCATTCTTATCTTATTTGTTCATTAGTAGTTCTGTCCAAGCGTTCAGGGGTATCGCATACCCCATTATACCATTGACGTGTGTTAGTTATTTATCCAAAATTTTAAATAACTCAATGACTAAATGAACTGTATATAAATCCAAATTAAAAGGTAATACTTCCTATCTTAATCAGCTGCACCGGACGAATCTTCGGGTTGATAAGGAACGGAAAGAGCTGGATAAGGATTAAAGTTTACTACTCCCTTGAAATTCCACAAAACTAAAAACTATTATATCTTCTATGCTAGTGGATAACGTGCTAAACACTCCGTGGTTGTATTAAAACTAACTTAAATGCTTATAATTTGAAGGTCAAAAACTAAAACCGGTGCGGCTTAAGCACCCTGCTGCCCCTAAAATTTAATTCAAATTAAATAACAAAAGGCAAACCATTCTAACTTAATAATATGGCAATTAATGGAAGCAAAATAAAATAAACTAAAAATAAATTAAATATTATTACCCTTCTACTATTGGGAAGGGAGAGGGCACAAATTTGCAACTGGCCGCATGTAAGTACCGTTTTTGGTACCAACGAGAGCAACCCGGGTAATTCCATCTTTTCCGGGTAATAATTTTTGAATTATAGCTAAAGACCATTGCAAAGGGGGGATGTTATCTTGTATAATTATAACTATCATTCCTATTTTGGCCGACTAAATGTTGGAATTCCATTTCTGTCTGACTTGTGGAGTAGATAAATATTCCATGTGCCACCGTTTCCAGTAGTGTCGCACCATGGAATCTAAGAGTTTATAACGAGATAAACAATGTACAGGTTCGCTACTCACATATTGTGCGAGAAATGGGGTTAGAGTGTCTCCGCATAGAAAATGGGCTGGAGTTAGAGAACTGGGAACTCCTGGACCGGCGCTCACATCACACAACGGCCTAGAATTGAGATTTGCTTCTACTTTGTGAAAACACGGTATTAAATTCTTCAGAAGTCAAAATTTGATTTCCAATGATCTTTGAAAGATGACTTTTAACACTTTTAATATTATCCTCCCAGATGCCATCGAAATTAGCCCCATAAGATGGGTTAAACTTCCCGGTTATTTTGTTATTATTCAATTCCTTTTGATAGGCGTTCTTATATGCTCGAGATTGGGTAAGCCTACTAATTTCGTCTAAATTAATCCTCGAACCAATAAAATTAATTCCACAGTCCGAGAAGATGGTAGAACAATTTCCACGGCGAGCTAGAAAACGCTTAATGGAGGCCAAAAAATAATCGATCTATAACTTCGACACCAATTCTAGATGGACAGCATTGGTAAAGATACAAATGAATATACAAATATAGGCGTTTTGACTATTGGTTGCTCTTCTACGACCTAAAGTAATGACAAAGGCACCGGTAAAGTCGATACCTGTTGACAGGAAGAATTTATCTTGTTTCACTCGTTCCAAGGGAATTGGGATTTAATTTAAAACAACGATTGCACTTCCAAACCTGATGAAGAATGCTAGCTCTTGCTGTCATAATCCAATAGTTTTGCTATAGTAGAGATTGCAATAAATGGGCACCTGGATGAAAATATTTTTTATGGTAGTAGTCAATTAACAATTTTACGAAATGATCAGACTTTGGAAATAAGACTGGATGTTTTTGGTCAAATTCTATACTGAAATTCGATAATCTACCCCCAACTCTAATTACACCATTATCAATAAACAGGTTAAGACGTTTTAACTTCGACTGTAAATAACCACCTTTGAACAGCAAGTTATATTCCTCAAAGAAGTGGTGTTGTTGGACAGTCCTGATTAATTGCAGCTCAGCCTTTTCCAAATCAGGTGTTGTTACTTGATCATTCCTGGGCAGCAGCTGGATAAATAGTAATACGAATGAAGTAGTTTAGTCCAGGAGGAGAAATAATTTATCAATCTGTATAACGGCAAAGATTCTTGCAAGATCATGTTAATTGAATATTCTTCGACTACATCGCAGGGAGATTCATCAAACTATCTAATAGGCCATTCGGTAGGAGGGGACAACAACCATGAAGGTCCCAAAACCACGTTTTATTCTTAACCTAGGCGGAAGGGATGAGACTCTGTGAAGTGCAGTCAGAAATATTCTGCTTACCGGAGACAAAATACCAACTTGATGAGGACAAATAACGCTGAATCTGCGAAACGCGATTGGAAATAGACGTTCTCCATTTTTTTTCAGATGAATAGATCCAACTCAGAGCCACCGTAGAGTCAGAGAGAGCAAAAACATCCTTGATAGGTTTTCGCGATAAATAAGTACTCTTGACGATTCCGAAAAGTTTAGCGAACAAGGCGACAGCCAACAATTCTAACTGGGGACGGGTAATTTTGGATTTTGATGCAACCTTGGATTGGGCACAGAGAAACGTAGCACTCACCTGACTAGTGGGGTGCGTCGCACGAGCATATAGGATCGCTGCATATCCAACAGCACTAGCATCAGCAAAACCAATTATACTACGGGTGGTGTTTTCATAAACTGACAAATGGCGTGGAATTTCTACCCAGTTGAGCAGCTCTAACTCCTTTTGGTACTTGAACCATAATTTCGCGATTTAGTTTAGTTCTGGTTGGTACTATTCAAAATTTATTTCCCAAAATTGTTTCGCTAACATTTTGGCAAAGAGGGTAACCAGTGATAGGAAATTCGTTGGATCGAAAGTACGGGCAATAAACCATACTATATTGTGTTTTGTGCAAGATGTCACTGACAAGTGTAGATCGAAATTAACTTAGCAGTACAAGGATTCCATTGCAGTCCTAAGATTTTCAAAGTATGTTTATGAAATTGTACCGTTTGACACAATTTTAAATGATTTGGTATCTGATCTACTAGCTCGATTGAATTCGTTATCCATTTTACAATTTTAAAACAACCAGCATAAAGCAACTCGACTATTTGCCTATGCGCTTCTCCTGCTTGATCGATAGAAGGAAGACCACAAACTAAATCGTCCATATACATATTTTTATCAATAAGATCAACAACAAGGGAAAATGGCTTGCCTTCATCAATAGTTAACTGCTTGTTCGTACGAAGACCCAAATAGGGGGAGGATTTTATTCAAAAGCTAACAGTATTCAATTGATAGACAGATATACTATCTTCAGATCGAAATCCCCATAAAATTCGTTGAAACTGTCGGTAGGGTTCAATTATTTCAATCGTTCGGTACACTTGGTTTATATCCGCGGTCATTGCAATGGGATATAGACGAAAAGGCAATAACAAGGATCCTAAATTATTTTGTAATTTAGGGCCGGTATATAACATATCATTGAACGATATTGACTTGTCTGTAGTAGGCGCACTAGCGTCAGATACTATTCTACAGGGCATGGACGTACTACCTGGTTTGAAGGTGTAGTGATGCGGGATATAATATGTCGGCACCTGTAATTTATCATTGAAGGCTAAGGAGATATCGATGAACGATATTGACTTGTCTGTAGTAGGCGCACTAGCGTCAAATACTATTCTACAGGTCATGGGCGTACTACCTGGTTTGAAGGTGCAGTGATGCGGGATATAATATGTCAGCACCTGTAATTTATCATTGAAGGCTAAGGACATGTGGCCCTGTTGAAGATACTCCTGAATGATGGCATGGTAAGTCTTGCGAATCTCGGGTAATTCAGTCAAGTGTATTTCTAATGCAATTAATCGATTTCGGGCCACCGAATAAGAGTCTCCTAATTTCATCGGATTATTTTTAAAAGGAAGTCCGACCTTATAACGACCATCACAATTTCTAGTAACTGTGTTAACAAATATGTTTTCACAAACCTCATCTTTCGGTAATGAGGCTACATAATCATTATATTTCAAATCCCACATCTTTTTAACTAACGAATCGGAATGGGAGAAAGTACAATAAACTTGTTCAAAGGAATACTTCCGAATAACGGGTTCTGACACTACCAAGATATATCCAAGAGACGTTTCAAATGCAGTAGCTGTTCCCGATGGGATAGTTATTCGGCGAGGGCCAACTACTTTAGCAAATACCGAAGCACCTAAGGTGCCGTCTATTACTCCGGGCGAATGAAAATTGGGATCTCCAAAGGTCAAGTTGTCTAAATAACGTAGCGACGACCTATCTATTAGCAGGTTTGGTGAATGGTTAGTTATTTGATCTAGAAGAGCAGCTTCGATAAGATATTTTATACAAAATTAACCTTAGATTGGATGATGAAATGTGCTCTTCCTGTTATGGCTTTAATTGTACTACCTATACCAGAAATACGAGAACTCGTTTTCAAATACGGAACCCCCAATCGGTCTCACAACGTTTTATCGTTAACAAATTAGCCATTGATACACTATCAACAAGCATTCGAATGCATTGTGATTTGTTCCAGCGATCTACTATTTTAACAATAACAGTACCTAATCATAGCGTATGCCTTTTATTAGGTTTTGATGAACTATGACCGGCAAACATAATATCAAGCTTATTATCCAAACCAGACCGAATGGGATGTTGATTATTACTAGGCGATATACTCTCAGTGGAAATGGAACTCGAAGGACTTGTTTGATCAATGTTGAACGGAACAGCTCTATGCAATAAGGTATGATGTTTCGATCTGCATTTTAAGCATCGAAATTTTGAAGGACAAAGTTTACTCTTATGCTGACTATAAAAACAATTAATACACAAATCATGATCTTTTACTACTTTAAATTTTTGTTCGTAAGAACTGTCTTTAAAAAATTGGCAATCTTTGAGTAAATGCACACCGTTTCGGCATGAATAATACTGCCCCGTTACTATATTAGTATTATTAGTTACAAAACTTTTAGGACCTTTAAAAGCACTATAATTTATACCAGAAGAATGGCTACGCGGTTTCTCCTTGACGACTGCATATAATATTTTACTTTGTTTACGCAAGAATTTCGATAATTCCTCGTATGTAGGCAAATCTCTAGACGATCTAATTTACTCAAATGCATTAATTGTTTCTTGAGACAATTTGGATATGGCGATATAGATTAAAATATAATCTATTAAATTATCTAATTTTAAACGCTTCAACGCAGTAACATTAATATCAAATTTCTCTAAGAATAATCGCAAGCTACTCGGATCACTATTTGGTAAATTACGAAAGCTTAACAATCTTTCTAAATATAAATTGGACGAGAACCTTTTATCATAATAAGTTTCTTTTAATAATTCCCAAATAACTTCATAATTATCTAGAATAGCCTCGACTGCGTCACAGGTGTTCAACGCTTTACCGATTAAACTACGCAGCAAATAATGTAATTTCTCCTCTTTAGAAAGATCAGGTTTTAAATGAACAAAATGTTTAAAATTTTCCTAAAATAAAGGCCATAAGGCTCAATTTTCTCCGCCAAACTTAATTAATTAAATTTTTGGATACTGAACGCGTGATAATATTACTATCTTCGGATGCACTTTTGCTGCTGTTAAATGTTTTAATTTCCCCAGCAATAAATTCAATGTTATCGTATAAGTCTTCAAATGAATTAATAATTACGTTATCTGGCGATTCGGTGGGATTAAGCTCCTATTTAACAACAATAATTTCTTGTATAATTTCTCGGTAGTTAGCTGATACCTTCTCAATTGTACTATAGCGAATACGAAAATTTTCTAACTTTTTAGCATTATTTACATACCCTTTTACGGCAATAGCGGATTCATAGCAAAGTTGTATTCGCCTAAATGTGTTTTCCCGTTTGGCTGATAATCGATCTAATTTACTTTAGGCTATAGATTTACTCATCTTAGATAACTCTAGAAAATTAATTATGTCTAAACTAATGTTGTAAATGAATCATGAATTTAATTCAAACATCTACTAATAGACTTGCACGACGTATTATTTTAAAAGGTTAATACAACCACTCCTGTGTGGACCGCACAGATTAGATAAACTATTAATTCTATTCGAAATAGATAAGTAGAGAATTTCAATGATACGAAAAAAGACTTCCATCTGTGCTCGTTTACGACCAATTGTGTTAGTTATTTATCCAAAGTTTTAAATAACTCAATGACTAAATGAACTGTATATAAATCCAAATTAAAAGGTAATACTTCTTACCTTAATCAGCTGCACCGGACGAATCTTCGGGTTGATAAGGAAAGGAAAAGTATTACTACTCCCTTGAAACTCCACAAAACTAAAAACTATTATATCTTCTATGCTAGTGGGTAACGTGCTAAACACTGCGTGGTTGTATAAAACTAATTTTAATGCTTATAATTTGAACGTTAATAGCTAAAGCAGGTGCGGCGTAAACAGTGTGATTAATTTAATATTTTTCAATATTATCCTAATTATCAAAAACAATAGAGTAAGTACAATTTATTGTTTATTTATATATGAAAATTAAATTTATAAATACCTATAGTATGTATTATGAGGAACAACAAATTCGAATAGAAGAATTATGGAAAGAATGTGATGAAACTAACGAGGTAGCTTTAGCACAAGTATCAGAGGATGATTGGCCCGATCGCGAAGGTGAGAATTTATTCAACAACTCTGATACAGGGCAAGAAATTGGGGGGTGTGGAGAGGGGAGGAGTGGAGATAAGCAGAGTGAATGCACACAACAGCCAGTAGATAAGTATATGTGGGGAAAAGATTGAAAAACAAAATGGGTTCCATCGCCGGAAAATCGTGCCGTAAAAACAAGAAGCGAGAATCTGGTTAGAATGTACTTACCTTCACTTAAAAGATTAGCTGGATATAGTAAAACACTATTGCAATGTTGTAGTCTTTACTTTGACGATGACATGCTAAATGATATTATTAGAAATACAAATTTGGAAATAATTCAAAAATCAGAAGGTTACACCGACAAACACATAGTAAAGGAAACTAATTTGGTTGTATTAAAAGCAGTGTTGGGACTGCTTTATCTAGCGGGGCTCTTTCGTTCATCAAAACAAGCCTTGCAAGATTTTTGGGCTAGTGATGGGACCGGTGTGGACATTTTTAAATCAACAATGGCTCTAAAGAGGTTTTACTTCATACTTGTATGTCTTTGATTTGATTGCGAAGCTGCAAGAAAGAGAGACGCCAAATAGACAAATTGGAACCTATTAGAGCTATATTTGACAGGTTTGTAGGTCACTGCAGGAAATTCTATAGTCCAAGCGTGTTTCTGACGATTGATAAAAAACTAGAGGCATTTTGCGGTCGTTGTTGATTCCGTCAATATATGCTAAATAAACCTTCCAAATATGGCATAAAGATATTTGCACTATTTGGTGGTATATATTGGTAACCAACCTGAAGGGCCACTTCGTCCTAGCAACAAACCAGATGATATTGTGTTTCGATTAGTACAGCCAATTAAAGGTTCTAACCGCAATGTAACCGTCAACGACTGGTTTGTTAGCTATTCGCTTTTTATAAAACTTCTCCGCGAATATAAGTTAACGGCTGTTTGTACTGTAAAAAGAAACGCGGAATACTAGCGAGTATGCTTATGGTTAGAGGAAGGGAAAAAAGGAGCTCAAAATTTTCATTCCGAGAAAGGAAGAGATGTCCTATTATTCTCAATCCAACACCGAAATGATAAGATAGATGAGAAACAAATGAATTACGAAATCCTAAAGTAATTACTTTTTATAACACTACAAAGGGTGGTGTAGATGTTGTGGATGAGTTGTTGGGTACTTGCAATGTTTCTAGAAATAGCAGAAAGTGGCCATTTGTTCTATTCACCTTTCACTATTTATATATTCACTTCTAAATACCGCATCTACAAATGCAATGATAACATGGAAATACATTAATCCTAATGTTAATACACTACGTCGACATTTTTTGAAGGAATTAGGTCTTTCTTTAGTAAACGAATACAGGGATGCAAGTAAAGGGAATCCAAATATACGACGAAATATACGTAGTAAAATATCTGAAACGGCGGGAAGTTCTAGCAAAGCATTCGAGCCACATGGTGAACCAAGTGTGAAAAGAAGGAATTTTCAAGAAGATACTGCCTTTGTCCTAAAAAGTCTGACAGAAAGTCATTTTACACATGCTATTTATGCAATCAATTAATTTTCATGAAGCACTTCACATTTGTGTGTAATAAATGCCAGACTGCCACTAGCCCATAAATTTTTATTATTTTGTTCAAACACATTTTTTTTGTAACAATTTGGACTATAAATGTTAAGTAATAGAAATCTGTTAATAAAACAAAAGTAATATATTTAGTTTATGAATTTTTTTAGCTTCGTTTGTTTGTCGCACAGTAAAAATATGAATTTTAAGTTACTTTAAGTTTTGTTTTATTAATAAAGGTTTATCTGTTTGGAATTGTTCTTTAGTATAAAATATGGTAACCAGATATGGTGTAAAAATAATACAATGTTTATTGTTTAAATAATTTTTAAATGGGCTGAAAAACTGGGGTATACCATACCTCGCAGTACCAATTATGTAATTTTTAACCACAGTACCAATGCCGGGTTAAGTTAGCTATCCCTTGTATTATTTTATAAACCACATGTTTGTCTAATTTGATAATATTTTGGAACCCTTCCAGCGATTCTTCCCTTAGGTATTTCTACCTCCCACGCATTTTCTGGAAAACAGCTTAATAATCTGCTAAACATGTTTTTGCCGTTTAATTCATATGGTATAATTTTTCATTCTTCAACTGAACTAACAAAGATACATGGTATGTTGCCTAGATGGCTACATATCTTTTTCGAAAATTTAACTAGGGTCAATATCAAAGACGAATTGGACGCCTATCATAAGATGTAACGTGTTTGTCAAAACAATGGCGCAAGTGCAGTTTACAAAAATTTCATTTTAGATTCTCGCTGTAAATGTATATTACGTTATAATTATGATTTTGCTATTACTTGCTGTCGGAATTCAGGATTGTACCTGTACATAGCTACAAGTAATTATTTTACAACAGCGTTTGCTGCATTTAGAATAGTTGAAATACTTAAATCCCTTAAATGTGAAACCGAAAATTACTTAAATAATATAATTTGTATATACAGAATAATATTGCATTATGTCACACGTTGATTATGTATCAGCGTGACGTAAGACTGACTCTATATTTAGAAAGTTACAAAAAAATAAAAACTGCTTACTTTGCTGTCGTAACTTCAGCAGTAAACAAGGACATGAAAATTTTGGAAAAGTCATTCGCAATTTTACATATAACTAAAACCTTACAATTAAACGATGACGTTCGTGAGTGTACATATGACTAAATACTAGCTAGGCTACAGTCAGAATCCTGCAGTCAGATTGGCTGTTTAAATCGCTTGCATATTTGACTAGTGTTTCTAGAACGTGCTTTGAGTACCGTGTAAGGGAGACTCGCTGATAATATCACCGCCCAACTAGAAATTTTACAAATTCTTTAACATACTGCTTTAGTGCATAATCAGTTTTTAGTACAAAATCTTCCTCTCGAAGCAACAGTAAGGCTCTCTGAACCGAACATATTTACAACTCATCGCAGTACAATTGAATACGTCTGTTATGAAACACTCGTTACACAACTTTGATAAATTCTATGATTGGTTTGATCAGTGCAATAATATAAGCAAACATTTATAATGCTGTATTCGTTTATAGAGTGATGTATATATAAGTTTAAAAATTATTATGAAAGTGGAACAAGCATTGTGTGTCAAACTTTCAATGCAATCGAAAACCATTAACGTTTTTGAAATTTTAAACGGTTAGAATATACTGGAAATTAGTTTCGTTATATTCAGAATATACTATTTAAAGTTTTATATTTCCCAAATATTAAACTTTTGTGTAGTATTACAATTGTTGTAGTGTTAGAGCGTCACTTGGTATTTAAGTTTGCTTCATTTATTTGGAGCTATTAGTAGATTATATTTTCGCTTATATATGAGTTGATTTAATGATTAGTGTTTTATTTAATGCGGTATTTAATGAATATCTTTAATCTACTGTGAATTTCCGTTTGAAAATTTTTATCAAAGACTGCAAGCTACATTATTATATTTTAATTGGGTATCAGCTAAAGAAAACTCTAAGAGACTGTGTTGACAGCAAAAATCGTATTCAGTACATAAAATAGCCATTATGAGTGCCCTTAGACTTGAAAAATTCTCTCTCCATGTTCGAAAGGATAATAGATAATGTCCGAGGGCCCAATAATGAAGAAGGTTTAGTATTGCTTGACTACATTGTAGCATTTAGTACAACCCTATTTCCTAAACATGACGTTAGTAGTGGACAGATTACGTAAGGCAAATTTAAAAGATCAGTTGGTTAAGTTAGAGTTCCAAAAGAAGCAAATAGTACATTCAGGACATATAGTTACGCCGCAGGGTATAAAATTATCATAACTTCCAAAACACTGTAACGTAAATAATTTTGATTTTTTCATTAGAATGGCAGACCTTCTCGTTAGATCTCTCATTCCTCGGCTAGAGACTCTCCAATACTTTTTACGGGTTCGTTTCAGTTGAATATATGCATAATGATCATAGTACAATCTCATGTATTATGGACGCAAGAATTTTCGGCTTTTTAAAAGATTGGTGCAACGTTATTGCACTGGATTGGACAAAAATTAAAATGCAACGCGGTTACAAACAGCGCGGCACCATGTACAAGTATAAAATTTTGTTTATGCCGAAAGTTGCAGTCACAGGGTGGGAGTGGGCCGTTGAAAGTTATCTAGTTTCTTATAGCGTTTCTCGGAAGTACAAAAAAAATCTTGCAATGTTGTGCCTAAAAATTTAGCGGCAAAAAGTGTGTCAAAATATAAACAAATACGAAGATCTTAAGTGAGATCTTATTAATTACTAATTCTCTAAATGAGCGCCACGACATTTTTGTATTGATGTTAAAGAAAAGGGTTCCCCCGTATGTAATATTAACGAATACCGTAAAATATATTTCTTGGTTTTATACCCAAAACGGCGAAAAGGTATAGTTTAGTTTAAAGCTACAAATATTTAAATCACAATTAGACATTGAACTTCCTGAAAGAAAAGTAAAGGATATTTTGCATAGTATCAAAAATCATAAACTGAATATGTAACAAATAGAAGAATTGCATTTATTTACTCGGTGAAAATAACATAGATAAACAGTTAAAACTTTTAAATCAAGTTCGTCTAAGACGATTCTTGCAAAAATCATTGTTTCACTAAATTTAATGTTTATAATTGCAAAGTTCATGTACCGTATAGATATTACGAGATCCAAATACGAATTTAAGCTATATAAAAAAAATAAGACAAGAAATCAGCAAGCTGCGGTAGTAATTAACTTTACCCAAATAAAAGGAAAGGAAATGAGTTTCCGAATACGTAAATTGTGCACAATTGACACAACCTCAGACAATCTTATTATGTCTTTAGGATCAAATAAAAATATTTAAAATGATCGTATCACTTTCGTAAGATCTATTTACACAAAATTAATTAAAAATGTACTAATATCTAAATATGAATTACTGATTCTTAAATTTATAGTGACAAAGAAATTACTCAAACTTATAATTATTAAATTGAGAAAAAATATTATCAAATAAAGTGATGTCGTTGGCTAAAACAAAATTTAATTGGTGCAAATGACAAAGCTATAAACATACAACGTTGAGAAAATTTGTCAACGCATTGGCGGCCTCTGATAAGGTATAAACACTGTCATACTAAAGCGGCAAATAACTTTTAATACTACTGACATTAAAAATGAGTATCACGAGACTATACGGTGCGTAAGCATTGTGAAACGAACTACATAGAGAAACATATTTATGCTGCTATAAATTGAGTACAAATCAAGAACAGCTAATATTTGATAAATGGCAAATTTAACTATTATATCAAGTAATCTAAAAATATATGTTACTAAATGTAAAATGAAAATTTATCAACTGTAGTTATCTGACTTCTCATTTTCGTAGATTCATGATCCGAATAAAATATACTAGTCAATTAACAAGAAAAAATTAGCACGAAGCTCACCCAGCAATACTCATGGCGTCTAAATGGACGGAGCCTCCTAAAGGATGTCAAATTAGGACCATCATCTGGGTAACTCGAGCGAGATGAACTCTAGGCGGTCTAGAAAGGTCACGTCCAAAAACAATTCGATGTCAAGATAAATGGTCTTTGCGGACCAACATGTCCATAGAACAACAAAATCGGGCATAAAAATTAGACGCTCATGAAAAGTATAAGTAAGAAATTAATTGTAAATTTAAAATCAAATAACAAAAAGACAAAATAAATTCTCACCCGTTGTATTAACAGTTTTCAACCCCACCGCCTACAGAATTTACACTATAAAACTTAAATAACTTGTGTATTCACACTCCAAGTGAACAAAATCTAATGCATTACAATTTACCTTGGGTAGTCAACTGCTTAGCGTGATGAAGAGAAACTGCACATTTGGTTTTTGAAGGTTGGCGAAAAAGCAAGTTTCTTATCAAACAAGCACTTAATACGAAACCAGTGCCCTGTTGACAAAGGGATCAAAAATGTTTTAAGATGGAAAGAAGTTCGAATTCTCCCTTGAAGACCGAAATAATTATTTATTAATTTAAAATAATATGTATTTTACCTTGCACAAGGAAGAAAAATTTTAATTTGCACAGAATATGAAATATTAACGTTACATTGGGCAAGGCTGTAGCATTCGATATCACCTACTTAGATGTTGCTTCGTTCGACATTATACCTGTTCTAAATAAGAAAATAATCGTAAAAAATGGCAAATTTGATAAATATCTTTTTACAAGCTATTGATATTTTAATTGTGAAATTTGATATATTCAATTTATATAATGTAAATTACAAAAGAACATATTCTTACGAGCGGTCGTTTGTTACTAAACAGTAAGAGACTTTAAAGCTACCTATAGAGCAGTAATCATCCGCCAAATTCATTAATTTGTCACTTGTCTAGGTGTTGCGGCAATCCAAGATACACATAGTAACAGTTCGAGCTAAAATAGTTAGGTCGAAAGGGCTCAGTTAACGTTATGCATTTTGCCAATTTAAAATCACAATATAAGATTCCACAAATACCTTTTACTTGAGTTCAAATTGTTATAAAGTGCTTCCTACAAAAGCCCATCATACTATTATATATCAAATAAATTGATTAGACTGGCTGCTGAAGGATAATATATATATATATATATATATATATATATATATATATATATATATATATATATA
>JAHWXV010627103.1:0-12404 GCA_024586415.1 Phrixothrix hirtus | reverse complement strand
AAATAGAGTTTAGTCATGCATCGTTCTAAAAAATGTGTTTAAATGTAAAGACAGCTTAAGCAATTATTTATTGACATTTTTTAATTTTACACCTAAAAATCGATTTACATTTCTAAAATTGCGTGACATCATCCTACGCTTAAAATTAAAATATTTTAAACACTTTGACACGTTTTAGATTTTTCTAGTTGGTTTTTTAACAGTATTCAGAGGAATGGCGCAATAATTTGCCAAATTCGACTTAGAATAATCAAGCAAAGTGATACTAGAGTAATATTGTAACAAAAACAATCTTATTGATCAGACTTAATGTAATTAATTACCTTACATTTTAAAACTTTCAAACCAGTTTTCCCTAACATTTTCTTCGGATGCATAATTAATTACGTAAATGGCCAATTAGATTGTCTTAAAAATTTCAGCTAAATTATGACAAATTCCTTTAGTATCATTTTTGTGAAATTGCTTTCGAAACTACAAATAATTAAAAATGTTAAATGTATGCTAATTCGCTTAGAGATTTAAGTATTCCTCTTAATCTAATTTTTCATTATACAGTTTTTAAATCCATGTTAACTGAATCGTACTTCATTATTACAGACCTGCGCACAATTTTATTAACATAAAAACATGGTGTAGATGGGCACAATTTGCGATTTAGTTTTTATTATTAAAACACTGGTTAGAGAACTAAATGCATCTAGTAACTGACGTAAATTGGCATAATTTCCTTTATCAAAATATGGGTTACTGACATTTACAAAGGTGTACCATTTTACAGTCTTGTTTTTATGAGTCTGCTTCGAAAGTTAAAATAAACATGTACAATTCTGCTCCGCTACGGAAATGTTTATTAAAAAAATGAAATTTTTAGTATTCGTATTGGTTTTAATTTTACGCTTATTGGGGTATCTATAGGGCCTACTTTCATCCCTAAAAAGGAATGTCATATTATTCGAAACACCCTGTATAGAAGGCTTACGATAAGCGTTTCCACGTCATCTAATTTCTCGCAATGGCGACTTGAACTGGTTATCAAGATCCCCGGGCATCACTGTAGGCTTTTTTCTATGGAATACCCAACAAATAAAGTTTATATTGCAAAACCAGCAACAATGGATGAACTTAAAAGAAACATTAAAGCAGAGTTTCAGGCTATTCCTAAAGAATTACTTATTAGAGTCAACTGCTTAAAAGAATGTTTTGAAAATGACTGAGGTCACTTCAGTAAATTTTATTTAGAAAATAAACTGGTTAGTCTTTTTTGACGGACCTTGTATATAATTGACTACTTGCAAAATTTTGTATTTGCCTAAAACTATTCGAAATTACACAACTCTTCAATAAAATAAAATATACTTGAAAAATAAATGTTAATAATTTCAAAACAGGTAAATAAGGTTAATATACATAAATACATATTTAGTTTAATAAAATGGATTTGCGCATTGCTAGTGCGCATGGCGTCATAATGTTCCTTGCGAATATAAGACCAGTTTTTTAATAAAATAATCAAGATTTTTATATTTAATTGTTACTTTTAGTTATAATTTAAATTAAAGTAATGAAGGTAAGGCAATAATCCAGAAAATAATGTATTATTTCAAACTGTACAACTATAAATACATAATAACACATAATAACCACATAAACTGTTCTTTGTTTCATGAAATTTTCAAAAAAAGAAGTTTGATGACTTAACGCTGTGCGACAAAAATTTAAGAAATTTACCAAAACTTTCTCATAATTTTATTTGTGAAAATCATGTATGTGCATACCAACAAATTACTGATTAAGACGCTGTATGATACATTAATCTGGCAGGCATGCGCAGATGCGCTTCTGAATCTTAGCAATTTGAAAAATTTTCAATTTTCGTTTCATTGCTTCAAAGCCTACAATAATTACGTTTTAATCATTAGCACAAATTTCTTATAAGGACCTAATTGAATTTAGATATAATTGAAAGTTTGGAAGTAGTTTAGGCAACTAACCGTACAATTTGTGAGGCAGAAATAAGAATCTGTACCAGATAATCGCCACACATAAACAATCTATAATTGACAATTAAAATACATTCAAACTCTTTAAAGTTACATTAAAAAGATGTATTACAATTTAAATTTGTTTGTTTAATGTTAAAAATGAATTATAATATATATATATATTTCATTTAATTTAAGTTAAAGCGATATCCGTTTTTAAATTAAGGACCGGTATTTTCACCTCCTTTTTAATTAATCATTTTGTTATTTTCTATTGTAATAATTGTTAGTACAATGGTATCCAACATCCAACGTAATTAAAAGGCAGATGAATTCAAAAGGAGATAAAAAAACTAAAATTAATTAAAATATTAATTTGTAAACTCTAGATATGGTTGGCATCTGGTTCTTCTGGCTTGGATGAAACATATTAGTAATAAATTCCCTAGATTTTTTAAATTTTACAACTTTATTCTTCATGTCTTTCGATGGCACTGTATATGTAATTAAGCTATTTAGATCAAACACAATTTTTTGAATCTATAATCGTATTTATGAATTTATTTTAATATAATTGCTTTAGAAGAAATCGGTTTATTTAATCCATGATATAAAAAGTTAGCAATGATTAATTGCTCGAAATTAATCGTGGCTGAAACTTATTTTAAACGCATAACTTTATATTTTCCGACACGAATGATTTAATGGTCTTAAATAACTATAATTATAATTACATAATTTCCTAAAATATAATATTTCTGACTAATAATTCAAACTGTATATAATAATCATCTTATAATATTCATGTTTGGTGGTAACATAAACACCATCATATTTTATTGATATATACTAACGAATAAAGTATAATGAGGAAACACCCTAAACAAGTAAAGTTGTGTCCAAATTGACCAACCATGATGGCGGCGTTGACATGATGTGCTCATGTATTAAAAACGTTAAATTTCACAAATTTAACATTACAAAATATGCAGCAATATAAATTATCATGTATATATAACAAAGAAAGCGCTTTAAACATGTAAAGTTATTCCAAATTGACCAACCTCGATGGCGAGGCGTTAATTATTGTGCTTGGGTATTAAAAATGTCAAATTTTACAAATTTAACATTATGAAATTCATATTCAGCAATATACATTATTATGTACACACAGTAAGCAAATAAATTACACACACGTAACAAAAAGTTTCACGACTCCACACTTTAGTGTACACTAACAGTGCTGACAGCTACAACAGGTAGTGCTTCAAAACTGGACACACACGCGTACCGTAAGTTTAATAGATGGAGGCGCTTCCTTAGTATTCTTTATTCGTTGATATTGTAAAGAAAGAATCAACTACAATTTCAAAATTATTTTTAACAAAATTGAATGTATAGCTACACATCTAAAACAACAATTATATCGCACGATGAAAGATATTAAGGATTAAATAAACGAATATCATTTAATTAGTTATGTAAATATTTAGATTTAAAAAGTAATTCGGCTGATTTCGGGACGAGTCCCGAAAGTGCATTTTTTGAATGAGTAATACACACTACTTTTTCTTCATCCGCATTTAACAAAGTACAAGTGCTATATAAAAATATAAAAATTAGATACAAAAGCAATAGGTTTTATGGAAACTTGATGGACTTACCTCATACCTGTACAAAAGATGTTATTGCTTATGTATTGTACAATTAAAATAAAACATTTCGTTAACAAAGAACACCAGAGGTAGCTTTTAGATATAGTTACAAATTGTTTAATTACTATTCGCAGTTGTGGCGTGTACAAATTGTAAAGAATTACTGAAATGCATTAAATACAAAAATATAAAATTATGAATGAAGCAAGGGTATCAGTTAAGGCCTAAATTAGATCACAGTAAATAGTGATTAAATAATTTTTTAAAAAACAAGAAATCTAAAGAATTCGTTGCAAAAATTGATATTTTATTAGGCACCAGATACAAAAATTTCAGGTATTAAAGGAAAATTTTCAAAAAAAATAAATTTTCCGATATATTTGTGGTTTTTGCAAATTCTTAGTTATTAACATACTTTTAAATGTTTCCAAAAACAAGTATAATTTCTAAAACTGTCTTGCAAGCTTTTGCAATTTAAATATGCTCCTTTTCAAAATATTGCTAATAAAAAAATAGGTTAAAACGAAAATAGCATTAATTGACATTGTAGTTAGGTTTTAATATTAGATTATTAACAAAGAAGGAATAAATTAATGGATGCAAAGCCTAATTAATTAAAATCAAATGTAAAAATACTATACATAGAAAGCCCTGAATTTATTTACTTTTATCAACAAGTGAGCTCAAATTTATGATACAAATGTTAAACGTTATAAAAAATTTTTGTAATAATTAAATACTCATTTCTGAAGAAATTTTAGTTGATTTAATTAGAAATTAGTTATTAGCAGTCAAACGTCGATAGTGCAGATTCATTTGCACAATCAGTTCAAAAACAAACTGCGGATTTGTTTTGCACAAAAAACGCCGTACGTTTTCTGCTAGTAGAAAAATATCAATTTAGATCCATAATAATGACACTAACATGTCTACACAGATATTATGTATATTACGGAACTCTATTTGCTTTGCATTATGAATAACAAATTCAAAGCATTTCAACGATCACATAATTTATACCTCCATTTCTAATACGAGCACCAGCTAAAGCTTTTGCCGACCCGGCATAATATAGCCATTGATTTTTTACAAAACCAGAATTCAATCATCATACACCTTCTGGTTGAATAAAATCGCAACCAGGCAAAAATATATACTATAGCGCAGGCGCGTATCAATTTAATACTGCAAATAGGTATCAAACTTTAATTTTGGAGTTGAACGCTGCTAAAATAATAAAAAAGGAAAAACAATGAACTTAAGAAGATATTTAATATTGTAAATTAAAAAATGAATAAAAAAATGTATTTAATATAGAATAATGAGTTTTGAGCTCAGAATTAACGCAATCTACAATAAATGGATAGAATTAATGAAACAATTGTTACACAATCAACTTAGCTGATTTATAACTTTCTCTTACAAAATAGTTTGTCACAGTAAATGGTAAAACAAACTGGGTTTAAACCACAAACAAAATAGCATACCTTTCAACTGTTACAAAATGAATGTGACACGATTTTGAATTTTTGGGTTTGCAACCTTCACTGAACAAAACAATTAAGCATTTAATACTTACCAAATGAGAATAATTAATGCGTGCAGTTTCGATCACTCATAACACGAAGTAATGTGTTACGTACATTACAAGAGCAAAGGATTATTGGAAAGAAGGAGTACTTAAGAATGTAGTGTAATTTTTATTAGTGCCTGTGACACAATTTGTATTAATTATTTGCGGTTGGATTGATAAGTGGTTACTTCATGAATAGAATTTAATTGCGTGTTAAAGGGTTTTTAGAGAATACAACTAACTTAAGACACGCTTTTTTGAAAGGGTGCGTAGATTCTATGGTTCGTTGTAATAAAAGCTAACGAACGTGCTGACAGGCAGTTTTGGTTCTATAATTTGGTTACATTGTAATTCCTTTTAAAGGTACTTTTAAACAAATGATTATATTGGAACATATTTTTTTTTAATTTATTGCCGCATATACAATTCGGCTAGTTTATTCCAATGGAACTAAACAGTTCTTGTTGCTTGTTTAGTAATCAAACACTATTAAAATGTCTGGAAGGACACTAATGATTTTTGAAATGCCCTCGGCGAAGGTGTCCGTACTACACGTCGCTTCTACAATGAGGTTAGCCGCCGTGAACACTTTTGTAATATCAAGGGGGGCGTGGCCTGCACTTACACCAGGAGTGGAAATGTTGTTTGAGCTGTGTACCCGTACTTTTTCGGTGTTCTGCAGAGATTTTGATATGGTCACCTACGCATAGGATGCACCCGATATCGCAGCACTGATTTGATCATTTGTGAAAACGAGTAGTTGATGGTGTGCTCTTTTTCGCAACTAACATATTGGGCTTCACGCATTGTCCAGAGAGATGATTGTCCCTGCATTTCACACACCGCGGCTCCGCGTCATAGTTCTGCAGCATTTATCCGTGACATTGGTTTTTGCCTCTTTTCCACCTGGTCGTCTGAATAGTCACTTGTAGGTGTAGCACCGTTTGTAACTAGAACATGGCCTTTTCCTCCGCCGTTTTGTGGAGCTCAGCTTATATGAGCGGTGCATCCTTCGTACGGATACTACAGGGGGTCGGGAATATATTCTGGTAGGACTACCTTCAGCGTCTGATCCCTTTCTAGTAGATGTGTTTGATACGGGATTATGGTACTGTGTGATTCCATCGTGATCCCCCATACTCGCCGGTTGTGCGCTAAATCCCAATAACGTGTTCTTAGCTCGGGTTATCTTGATTTGTCTTTTTACGAGATCGCTCGCAACGGAAATGCATCGTTCTTTCCGCCTTATAACCATTGGCGGAGCCCTTCGGCGTGGTTTAGCCGTGATCTGGACAAGCTGGTCGGGTTCTTCAGGTAGCTCTAAGATTTCTGCATGAGTTTCAGGTATCTGAAGCATTTCGTAGCGGTTTGGAGTTGCTTGGGTGCTGGGATTCTTGCGTTACTTCCCCTTTCTACCTAATCTTCATCTGTGGTGTGTACGTGTGTATTGGTGTGATCAATATATCTCGAAAACTAATCGTCGTAGAAAAGTCAAATTTTATATTTAAGTTTATTGTTTCTCTGATACTCCCTAGCAAGAATTTTGTTAAATTTGACTGACAGGAAGTGCCACTTTATTCTTGTGATCTTTAGGGATTTTCTTGAAAATGGCCCAAACGATTTTTTAAACTTGTCACGCTTATTGCGCCTATGATGTGAACCGATCGGTTTCTTTGAGAATATTTCTCGAAGCGAGTTATCCAGGAAAATCTCCAGAGTTAAGCAGCGTTTCGCATATCGTTAATTTTTCAAAATAAAATTCATATTAAATTATATCAATAATGTCAGATTTAAAGTATATAAAAAAATTTAAATTAACAATTTTACAATATTTGAAATTATTATTTTTTATAACATAGTCTCAATTAACTCTGTAACAGGCTAGTTACACTAAGCGTTATTCGGAGGACGACGCATCGTTAGTTGTTTTTCAACTTAAATAAGAGGTACGCCAATTAATTAGGAGACATTTAATTTTCCGCATCTGGTAACGTTGTGAACATGTGACTGCGTATCTATACCTGACCCCCACACAAGTAGCTTGGTATTCGTGTACATACGCTTGTTAACGAAGCTAAGCTGTATTTAAATGCAAATTTGTGCCTGGGGTCGGTAATGTCGTCTGATATATTACGTGAACAAAGGGTGAACATTAAACTCGGGAAGAACGAGGAATTGAAAGAAGGCACAACGCAGCGGGTGACAGTATTGAAGACGTTCAAGTGCTTAAAAAGTGTAGGCAGGCGACTAAAGATGGTGGAGGCAGAGGAAGGAAAGAAACGGCGCACCTTCTCTCTACTGTGAAGACAGTAACAGAAGTGGTAGCTATTGATCGCCGCACCGTTTAATTATTAGAGGGATCGTCGAACGTCTTAATATTAATTGCAGATAACATGTGCGGCGCTTAGATATGACGAGTCACGGGTGTACGAATATGATTTAGAAAGTAAACGCCACAGTCGTGAATAGAGAGCCGCCATACGCCCAAAAAATACAGGCAAAGAAAAATCCGAAATCAAGATAGTGATTACCGTCTTTTTCAACTGCCAAAAAATTTTTCCGCCGGCCAAAACGGTTTAAAACGCCGTCTAAAATTGTGAAGAAACAATTCTTAGATTCTCCACTATGACAACGCACTATTTGATGGCCACGTCGGTTTAGTTGATTTATTATCAATTAGGTGGTTGATCGAGCGATTTATTTATTTTGAATTAGAGGTCATCAACCACGCAACTTCATTATTTAGATAGCACGCTTCTATGGCTTGAGGATCGTAAGAACGAGCATGGTTGTTTACCCTTTTACCTGTTAAGGGTTTATGTTAAGTGCAAGTTTTTGTTGTGTCGAACAAATAGCAATGTCAGTATAAAACAATTTATTAAAATAGAATAAAACTGATAACATATGTACACATAATATAAAATAAAATGCGACAATTGAATAAATATAAAATATTTAAATTTATGAAATCAAAATTTATCAGATTTTGTCTCAATTCTATCAGTTTATACGAACGGTTTTCAAATGTTTGTTAATACTTCGTTTACTCTAAATATTAAACAAGAATTAAAATAGCTTGGTCTAAAGAAAGGTATTTTTGATTTTGACCTGGATTTACATGAAAGGATTCCTTTCCTTCTTTAATTCAATACGTAAATGACGGTGCTTCACCGGATCTTTGACTGATTGAACTTCATTACTGTGTATTGCATTCTAACGTGGCGATGTCTTATCGGTTCTCGGTGATGAAAAGACGCCAACTTTATGTTGTCTTGGGTTTATATAGCTTTTCTACAGTCTGTTTATCGAATACGACTGCTTGCTTTTAGAATTTGGTTTTCGGTTTGTAGATTCTCTCGGATTACACTTTAATTTGCATAAATCTGGTCGATTTGCAAATAAATTTTTAGCATTAAATCTTAACTTAGGTTTATTTTCGACAAATTTGGTAAATTTTCTTGCGTATTTTAAATCTGCTATCTATTGCGATTGTCGCAAATTTGTTTTGATCTTTCGTTTGCTTTAGAAAATCTGCCGTCTTGTATAATTTTAACAGTCTAGCTTAATAGGATGCTAGAACTAGCTAATTTACATTAACGTTAATTCACATTATTTGTCTAAGAATTTATTCTTAAGAATGTTGGTGTGAATTAATATCTTTTTTATTGTTCGATAATTTTTCACCATTAACAAGTCAATATCATTAACCACCCCTCCCCTACCCTCTGGCTTATTTCTCGCTGATTTCTTTTTATTCTTCCGGCTGAAAGTTTTTGGTGAAGGCGTCATCGTGTGATCGAGATGGTATATGCCATTCCATCCGAAGAGTTTTAGATCTTCGTTCAATGTTGAAATAAACGGGTTCATACGGAAAGGTCTGATTTCAAAAGCGATCACTTTGCTTTAGATCAATAAAGTAAATTTTATGAATTAGCAATACAGGGTCATTTTAAAACCCACCAACAAATTCTTTTTAAAAAATTCCTTATCGTTTCCAAGAAATAAATCTACAAAATTGTCTGAAGGCTACTACAATAGGGGACAACTGAACGTGTTGTTTTAAGCCAGTAAACTATAAATGCATAAAGCAGTTGTCAGTCTAAAACGGAAAATGTAAATGAATCGGCGATACTAATTTCATTTATAGTTTCGCGTTCATTTACAAACATCAGAATTTTTTGTTTTTTGTTAAAGTAATTTAATTACATTTAGTTTTGTATTGAACATTGCGATTGTGTAAATAATGGATAGATTAACCAATATCGAAATGACATTGTTTTGCTTGATGTCCAAATGGGTGGAATTCTAGAACAACTTGTCGTTTGTATACCCAGCGTTACCTTTAAAAAGCGTTTCCCTTCTCATTGTATTGATCTTATATTAAATTGCAAGTTGAAAAAAGTCAAGGAAAGTATTCTTTCACTCTGAAATGTAATACATAATACATGTGTTTATAAGACGTACATTAAGTGTAATTTAAAATCGTACACGTAATAAGAAAAGAATGTCTTATAACAATGAAAAAATTTTTAGGAATATTAAAAATTAAAATGGCCCGAAAAGTAAATTATTAAAATTATGGTACTTATAAAAATTTCAATATGGTCTGCATTGAAAAAAAAACGAACGATGTTTATGAGGACTCATAATATATCAGCCATAATATTGGACAGCGAAATTTGAACGCACCCGTACGAACATTTTTGAAGAGGAGCATCCAGGTCGTCCAAATGACATCACCACCCTACGCGAGATAGCTGAGGCTGTGGGTATCTCAATCGAACAGGCATTTAGCATTTTGCATGAATATTTGGAAATGCGAAAGCCATCTGCCAGATGAGTACCGCATTTGATTTCTGTCAACAACAAATGCGATCATCTGACCATTTCGAATGAGTGTTTGGCCATTTTCAACTGCACTAAGAACTTTTTACGCCGTTTCGTTACTGTGGGCACAACATGGATATATCACAACACGCCAGGGACCAAGGCGCAGTCGATTTCGATCGAATGAGAAGGTCATCACTGAAGCAGAGGCTATTTTAAGGGCATCGAAAATTGGGGAATCGTTGGATGAAATGTATTCAGCTTAAAGGAGATTTTCTTGGAAAATAAAATAGTTTTCTTGCGTAGGCCGCCAAGTAACAACTCGCGATCTTGAATTTTCGTTATAATAATGTGATTGGAATACGAACTGTTACAAACGAGATAACTTTTATATGATAGCTGAAATTCAAGGAAAATGTTCTTTGTGGTTTTACTGAATTGATAAAACACTTCCTTTATTCGATGTAGATTTTAATCGTTTTGTAATTAAAAATTTGAAATTTTCACATTACTTGGTAACCCAATAACAAAGTTATTGCACTGAAATATTTCCAAATTATAGCACAACATATTGATTTTGTGCATTAAATATTAATGGATATCAATTTAATTTAACGATAGCTCTTTTAAACCCAGTTTTATTACACATTTGTGGATCTAAACATTAATTTTAATTTGTTTAGCTTGAAAACAAATTCGAGTATTTACTTTTTAAATATTTTTAATGTTTTTGTATTATCGGACAGGTGGCGCCCTCATTTTTTGTAGTTATCTTATTTTGATATTTGTATAATTTAGTAATAATTCAAAGCTCACAAATGTCTGTTTATGTTGATAAGCAATATGCGATAGTTAGGCCATCTGTTGTTGTTTACATAAAACTGCGAATGCACTCAAACTATCGTTCCTTGCCTCCTCGGTAACGAAAAATCAAGTAAAAGTGTCTTACAGAATTCAACTACTTTTTCGTCCATTTTTTATTATTTATGAAAGCAGTGCTCCGTACTTGGGACGTGTGAAACATAACAATTTAAAAGATTTACTTCTTTGCAGATTTATTTATGATAGTTTTGGAAATAAAAATTATTTATAGGAGATGCTCCACTTTTCCTTAAAACTGCTCGCTGAGCTTTCTTCATCACTGTAACAACTAATCTAAGTTTCTTACTTTGTTGCAGGAAATTAATTCCGATTAAAAAAGTAATAAATTCATAAATTATGAATAAATGTTAATAGATGGGAAAATCAATGTGCGAGTAGTTAGAAAAATAACGTGGGTGTATGAAAACTTAATAACACATAAGTCAATAGTTCTAGAAATAAATAATTACCCAGAAAATTACAAAATGGAGTCTAATTTCCCTCTAACTACTCATCTTTGATGAGTGTTTCTTTAAACACTGGGTCGTTAAACATTTTTTTTTACTTTTCAGGCATAAAGGGAAGGCTATTATATTTTATGGCATGTAGGCGGTAAATTGCAATTTTCTCTTTACCCCATGGATGCGTATCTCAAAAAATTTTCTCCTTCGCGTTTATGAAACTATAATATAGTACCCAAATATACTTATTTGATACACTTAATAATTGGGATTATTGCACCAATTAAGTAATTTCTAGTAATTGCTATTGCATTTTTAAATTGTGCATGTTTTTATGATTAAATTACACCTTATATTTCTTATCTTATCAATTTACCGTTAGTTTACACAAAGTAGCGAAAATGGTACGTTGTTAATTTGTAAAGTTCATGTTCACAAGGTAATCTAAATATAATAAGTGAATTTTGTTTTATTTTTCCCAAACAGGTAGTTATGTCTCATAATCAAAATCTCCATTTTTTTTGTCATGGATTGCAATTGTTTTAATTATAGATATAAATGTCAACTGATGACTTCTAAAACTGATAATTTTGAATTTTGGTATGATCAATATGGTAACTGATAAAATAAAAATCGTGTATAAACGTATCCGTTTTCTAGTAGTGATCTGTCAAATTGACAGTCATCATTTCTAATGCAAACTGTCAGTTTGACAGAAAATTTTACTTACTTTACTTTATCAATGTGCCGGGAATTTTTTAATAATCACTCATTATTTTTATTTTTATTTAAAGTTTAGAATGACATTGCATACGTGTTATATGACGATGTCAGGCAACGATGCAATATCGCAAATAGCAAAATATGTATTAGAGAAGGTTATTGTCAAGGTATTTCAAAACGATTTTATAACTATTCATTTGGAATAGTAATGTAGTTACAACAAATATAAATTTTCATTCAGCTAGAACTTTTAGTTTCATAGTTATTTTATTTTAAGTTAATGGTGTAGGTACTTCCGGTTACTCAATTTAGGGAAAAG
>JAHWXV010627068.1:0-18190 GCA_024586415.1 Phrixothrix hirtus | reverse complement strand
CGTATTTAAACTATTACAGACCAGAATATGACTGTCCAGTTTACTTTGATTCCTAGAATAACGGATACCTTTCACAAATGTATTTGTTTTGTAAGTTGAACTCTAACTAAACACCGATATATAATGCTGGTATATTTTTGGTAGCTGCACCTAAACGAGTCCTTTCTGATAGATCCCCAGTGCTATCGATTTATTTTCGTCCATTATCAACATATTTTTCCCTCGCTATCGGTATTGCTGTTTTCTTTAGAGTTAAAATTTCTATCCGTATTTACATATTCTTCACTAATTAGTAGTACATTTTTGTGATTAATTCTAAATTTGGTTTTTAACTGTATAAGAGATACTTATTATTTCCAATTGATTAGGTTAGTCCGTATACGTATATGAAAATTGTCGAATTTAACCCTAGAATGGTATTTCACCTAGAATTCACGAAAGAGGTTGTAAGAAAATGCTCACTCCCACTTCCTTTTTATCCGAACGTGTTCGGAAGTGCATAGATTACTCATTGTAGTATTAGTCTGTCTACAAACTTCGTATCGGTAGGTTACGTTTTTCTAATAATTTTAATTAGTATAATTGGTACTACGAATATTTTACGTGGAAATAGTTTTAATGGATACATTTTTTCTTACTGTGGTAATGGCAAGCACATCAAAAACTTTTACTGATGCCGAATTGAAGGAAATTGTTTACAACAGTGAAAATGACTGTAATTCCGACACTTTAATATGTGAAAGTCTACGGGGAAGTAGTGACTATGACCTTGATTCTAATCCGAACTTTGACAACGACGATCTAGAAGCTGAAATGATTTCGTCGGTTGCAATTATAAAACATAATGAGTAATAAAACAAGTACCTTATCGGATACTGTAATTTCTCCCATAACACACAATTAAAAGGAAAATTAGCTATAAGTTTTAATAGAAAATATGTTTGGAAAATAATAAGTACCACTTTTGGAAATGGTAAAACACCGAATGAAAACATAATACATATTAGACCAGGACCCAAGTCAAATGCTACGGTTTAACTGAACCAATAGGATGTTCTAAACTATTTTTTCTAAAGATATATTAAATGTCATTTTAACTCATACAAATCAAGAAATTGTGCGCCAAAGGAGTAAATATAAAATTCAGGATACAATAATTGATTTAATGTCATTTGCAGAATTAGAAGCTCTGTTTGGATTACTTGTTCTAGCTGCTGCACTCAAAAATAATCAACACAATTTCAGTTTGACAGTTCATTTTCGGGTGATAGGTACAGCGCCATTATGTCTAAGAGACCCTTTGAATTTTTCTTAGTTGTTTACGTTTTGACGACAAAACAACGCGACAAGAAAGATCTAAAGAATATAAACTTGGTGCAGTGTCAAATATTTGGGAAATATTTATTGAAAATTGCAGGAACGGTAACAAGCCTGTATCTTATTACACAATTGACGAACAAGTCGGGCATTTAAGGGGCCGTATCCTTTTCGTATGTATATGTCAAATAAGCCAAATAAATACGACATAAAAATAGTGATGCGTGATGTATCCACCAAATATATGATTGATGCGTATCCTTATCTAGGAAAGAGTACGAAAACGGAAGGAAAGCCCTAAGCTGAATTTTTTGTAGAGAAGATGGTGAAATCCATAACAAGAAAAAACAGAAACTTTACAATACATAACTGGTTCTCTAGTTTGCGTTTGTTTGCAAAATTAAAACCAGAATATGGCGTGACAGCTGTAGGAACTATAAAAAAGAACAAAAAAGAATTACCAATAGAGTTTTTACATGTAAATTATATTGATCGGGCTGTAGGAACTTCAATGTTTCTATTTAGTAAGAACGACGATGTGACTATAGTATCTTACAAATCCAAAAAAGAATAAACTGGTGACATTAATATCTAGTGTACACTAGGACATTGCAACTAACAAGCAAGAAATGATACATATATACAATTCAACAAAAGGTGCCGTTGATACTTTTGATCAGATGTGCCACAATATGAACTGTAGACCAGAAACAAGACATTGGCCAATGTGTTATTTTTATAATATGGTTAACATGGCTGCTATAAATGCTTATGTCATATATTTACACAATTTTCAAAATTTCCAAGCTGGAACACCTGAAAAGCCGCTATCAAGGCAAAATTTTATGCTAGAACTGAACAAACAATTATTCCGATCATTTCAAAGGTCGAGATTAAGCCATTCAGTAACTAAACATGAAATGAAAAGTACTTTAAAAAATATACTGGGTATAAAAGTCACACCTGATCATCTACCAAACGAATATGGACCACGAAGGTCATGTCAGATATGTGATTATTCAATCAAAAGGATGACCGCAACATACTGCCTTATCTGCTCTCAACCGCTTTGTGCTGAACATAAAAAAAAGCTATGCGCTGATTGCTAGTGCTAGTGTTATTATTTAGTTGCCAAAATAACTTTAGTACTCATAATATCTTGGTATACCAATAATTAATTTTACAAATATTTCATTTTGTGTTAATGTACTTTTTTTGCTTTAAAATTAGTTGTATAGTTAAATATAAAAGTATAAAGAGTGAGAGTTAATAAAACCTTAATAGTTGAGGTATTTGCCACATTTTTATCATCTTAATGTGCTAATAACATCACTAATAATGGCAGTTAGCGATATTCGTAAAATTTACGTACAAATAGCGCTAACATATGTTAAATTTACTATAGTATTCTAGGGTTAACTTCACAAATTTAGTAAACTGACTCGTATTGATGTTATCAGAAAACGTAATATTTTCAAGATCTAGAACGTAAGAAAGGTGTGGGTAAGAACTCGTTCTATTGGAAATAGTTGTTCTGGTTGCTTTTACACTAGGGCTTGTTTGCTATTTAGTTCTACTTATGTTAATAAATTCGATCTTCATTGCAATTGTTTATTATATACACTTTCTTTATTTTGTATCTACATAATTCTTAAATTTAGTTTCCTCTTACAAACGCTGTTGATTGTACTAAGATCTATGATTGAATTCTATTCTAATATTAATTGATTTTGTGCAAGTCAGGAAACATTAAGCTGGTTGAACTATTTATTCTTGAATTATGGTTTCTGACCCAAGCAATTTCCATGTCTATTGTTGTAGATAGTTTACTTAAGCTTAATGACTTCTATTTCTTAATTAATATTAGGATATTACAGGATATTAATATTAAGACATTATACCTTCGCCGTTAATGAAAATGATTGGATTTGTCTTCTCAAATGCTATCATTTTTGCTTCTCATAGTGCTAAATACTAAAATGCCAAGAAATTGCAAAGCTCAAATTGCTATGTACATATATAAACAAAACTTTAACCTACATTGTATGTAGTGGGTATCTTTTTACAAGCTATGTTACAATTTACTACGTTTATAAATTCTTAATCTAATTTTCTCTTGTTGTGCGTAAGGCAAACGATAAGGTTTTATATAAACTGGTATATCATCTGTTAGTGTGAGTTGTTATTCATAAAAATTATTATATGATAACGGTTCATTTTCTAATGCAAAAATGTGTTGATAATCTTCACATAATTTAAATAAATCTTTTTGTATTTACAGAGGCATGTTTTCTTTGAAAGTATCATAAATATTTGCGACACGATTTACGCGTGGTTCTATGGCAATGTTTCTAATGTGAAAATTTGTAAGGGGTTGAAATGTAATGTTTGGGTTGTGTAAAGTAACAAGTAAATATGTTGCGTTAAATACTAGAATTTTGGGATTCGTTTTGAAAATAACTGTCCATGCTAAATTTACTCTTTTACTGACTTCTTTTGGTTCATTTACTGAGTCACTTTTTAAACATTTTACGCTAATTTCTGAGATAACCTGGCATCTGGGGGGTATTTTAATAATGTCTTCTATAATTTGTGCTATTACAGGTATTTGATAGAAAGTATTATGATATGAAAACTGTAACATCGATTTTTTATAATTCATAATGCACTCGTATTTGTGAAAAAAATCAAGTCCCAATAAGCCATCACACGGTATTAGAAAATTGTTATTTACTACATAAAATTTATGATTTATATAGTTTTGTTTGCAGTTTAACGTAATTTTTATTGCGCCTAGTGTAATCGAAGTTCATTCTGTTGCATCTCGTATTTACGTAAGTGTGTCAGCTCGAATATTTTGCTTACACTCAATAGCTTTATTCTTAATTATATTCGCGTCAGCACCTGTGTCTATTAGAAAAGTTAAAATTTCATTATTTACTGAGGTGTAAAATTGTACATAATTTCATTGTTTGAAGTTGAAAGATAAAATCTCTAAATCTTTTGGATTGCACGGTCTCACAAGCTGTGTTGTTTCTCGATGTGAGACCTTTGTATGTTTTCCGTCTCAGCGTAATGTACATTCCTTGTACTTCTTTTATTAGAATTATTCCAGTAGGTTCTTTTACAATTTTGTCGATTATATTTGTTACGTCTACTATAACCGTTGTTAAAATAAGAATGTTGCTGCACATTCCATCTTGTAGAATTATCATGATTATTACGAAATGCGGGTTTCCATGAGTTTGTAAAGTTACGAACCGGTCGATCAGTTTCAGTTACTTTTATTTAGAATTTTTCCGTATCCGTATTAGCATCTATAAATTGAGCAAAAATTTCTTGTGTAGTTTTGGGTTGTGCGCCCTTTAAAATAATTTTTGGAGTACTTGAATTTGCATTTTTTGAAAGTGTTTGTTTTCAAATTTGCTGTTGCATATTGTTCCGTTATGTCATATGAGTAGTTATATTATGGGAGTTCCAGCACAAAACACGTGTATTTTCTTATGGAGGTCTATTTTACGGAATGATTACCCTTCAAGGTCATTCATACATGTAGTTTTAATCTTTTGAAAGTCAAACAGGCATGGCAATGGCATTTAAAACCAATATGATTTCAGTTTACATGATTTATTGTATAATGAGTCGCACCTTTGATACGAATTTTTAATAAAACAATTAGCCGGTATTTAATTTAAATAATTAAACATTTGTTTCATTTATATAGTTTAACTTTATAAGGAATATTTTTGATAATTATATTTTTATGATTCAAATTTATAGACGAATAGTTATTTAAAATTCTTTATTATATAATTAATCGGACATTTCGTGCTCCCTAATTATTTGATTATATTTTTTTAATTATGTAACTAGGCGGTCTGTTAATTTAAATATTACTTCACTTTATTTCCACCATTTTTGTTCATCAATTATTAATATCCTGAAGGGATATTTTTGATAATTATATTTTATGAAATACAAATTTATATGTATATTTGATTAAATCCCCCATTGCATGTGCGGACGCTATTAAATATCCCATTTATTGTCCCGCGGTATTTATTTGTCTTATTATTATTGCTATAAAAATCAATTAAACGCAAAAATTAATTATTCATCCAATTTATTGCATGAGATATATTTTAAAATTAATTTCGTGATTTATTTGACATTTAGACGAAAGCTTTCGAAATTTAGACGACAGATCTTAACAGGCACAATTATACACCCGTCACGTATATATTATAATTAATTTTCTGTGCAATTCCAAACGACGTAAATTTAATTTTAAATATTGTGCATTATATTATCTCATAAGTTGCTAAACCCTTCTATAACAAAGCTGCATTGTTATTATGTAAGGAGACCCTTTTTCTTACCTGCTTCTTATACTATGCCATTCAAATCATCTTAGGGTTTTAGATAAATTGTCGTGTTTTCAAACTGAATGTTTCTAAACAAGTGAAATTAATTACAGACATCCACGTACATTAATATATTTACACTATTTTGCTCTTTTATTTAAGGTTTAATAAAACGGATTAAAATTATACCAACATTTTTAAAATAATTTCACAATGTAATCCCTTCGAAGCTATTATTAATAATAAATGAAATAAATCTCTTTGGACCTTGAAAGTTTATTAAATATGACCAACTACCTGATTGAAAAATTATGCAGTTTATTTCAAAACAACACGAATCACGATAGTTTCATAAATACAGTTGCTGATGAAATTACCATTCAAAAAGTCAATATGTTAGTGAAAATAAACTCAAGATTTTATATGATGTGTTATGGAGCAACTTTAAATCAGATTTACTCATGGGCGAATTAGTGTTTAAATTTAAAGACTTCATCAGTCGTGAAATAGATCTCGAACTAGAAAATAACGATAGATATTTATATAGACCTAACCTACGCATTTAGTTTCATATAATTTAAGATGCACGCTGCCTTTAATTCATATTCAACCATACATTCCAAATGAAAATTGGTTCGTAATAAAACCTGAAAATTCAAGACTTTAAGGTATCCAAAACTGAGGTCATACCTAAAGAGCTAGCAATTTATAATGGCACAACAATATCACACTTTATCTTCAAAGCACCGTTTCCCATGTCCAACTTGGAACCCGAATTCAGAAAACAAAATATATGTCGTATTCAAAACCACCATTACATAGAATAGTACCAATGGTACCAACATACGCTTTCCCAAGCATCCTTCGCCAATTAATTCGAGATGGTGATACAATTTACGTTAAAGCATGTGAAAAAGTTGACTGCATAAGAGAAACCGTTTTTCAACTGGTGTTTGAATTGGAGGAAGAACCCGTAGTAACTACGACCGAATCACGATGCTTCTATCATTCCAAAACACAGTGCATTTGCGCACTATCTAATGTATATTATTTGCATAATAAATATATGACGATGGAATAATCCTTTATCAAATTGATGCTTTAATTACAATGTAAATATTTTAACATTCATCAATGAAATAGCTTCATTACGGAAAACTTGTAAATATACATGTAGATGAAGACAAAATATAACACGAAATCGGATATAAAATATATTTAGAACTAACATTTAAATTACCTAACTTTTTTCATATTATACATTAACCTATTTATGCTTTTTAACTTTGTTAAATTTACATGAACCTTTATCTTAAAAGGATGATGCACACATACCGTATCTCTATCACCACCCCTACCTCTTCCTCACCATACCCTTTTAATTTATTATGATGGAGTAAGGGTACATATTGACATTACGTACATAACTACTAGCTACTAGCTTACTCTTAATAAATTCAGTGATGAAAATTCTCATTATACAGTTTTAGTAAAATTAATATAAGATCAAGAGAAAGAATTGTTGATAGAAATGCTTGCGAGTTATTTAACATGAATTATTATAAAGAAGCGACATTAGTAAATAAAAACGCCCGAGACACCTCCTTATTTGTAAAACTTGATGTAAATAAAATAGAAGGCAAGAATAATAATATGAGAGATATAACTATTATAACTGATAAGAGGAACGAACAGGTGAATAATAAACATACTAATAGTGCTATCGCTACTACTAGAGCTGACGATTATCATTCTTATTATTATAAAATAAGCAAGCAGTTATTATACCCGCAAAAAAGCGCGTTGATTGAGGAACTATTAAATTGTATTAGACATTGATTTCATGATTACGAATGTAATAATATTCAACGCAAGTATATAGAAATAGGACTAGGCATTAGTTATGATTTAAATTCCATAATTCGATTAGGCTACATAAATTATGATGTTATACACTCACAACAACAAAGCGCCATTGTCATTCAAGAATAATTGGTATTCAATGTTAACGCGTGAAAAATTAGTTAAAGCTAAAATAAGCGAAACTCAAATACGCATAAGAGAATGCTCTCCAGATTGCATGTTCTCTATAATGATATCGGAACCTATAATGTTTATTGTAAGTGCTTCAGGCATCGTGATAGATGAAAGGATAGAAGACAGTAGCATAATTACCATTAAATTACTAAAAGCGAAATTAATGAGTTATTTTCTCTAAATATGTTAAGTAAATTGGAAATGCTATCCTACATAAGAAGCATTATAAGGTGATTTATAGCTTTAAATCTATCTGAGGTTACGCAAACTTTCTCGTTGTTGAAATAACATCCTAAATGTTGTAGAAAAGCAACTGCTGCTATAATTAAAAATAATAAAAATTTGGAAACTAATTTATATCATATATACATAATGTAGTAGTTTATGACACAGTAAGTCAGCATAATGCGTTACTTGTAAATATGTTAAATTTGTATGAAAACTATATTATAGATTTATTTAGAGATAACTTAGATCTCGAATATTTTTAAGAGCAAAATTTTTGCGTTGTACGTATATAAGTAAGCTTAGTAGTGTAAGACAAAATCTCTATTTCTTAAAAATACAACCAAAATGTATATTCTACTTATGTATGCATATATGTTAGCATAGAAGAATAATAAACACTTAGACTTTTCAATTGATATTGTTGCATTATAGTTGTAAATATATTCAACAATCATGACGTTATTAAGTAAAAATAGATTCATTAGAGTGAAATATTCTCCGAATGCTTTTTCACAACGAGAGAGAGGGAAGTACGACTTTTAGTGATCTTAAGATCAATTCGAAAAAGAGAAATAGAGGCAACGATCTTGTAAATGATCAAATTAACGCCACCTATTGAATTACATTCACCTGCATATAATTTCTAAGATCCAGATATTCAATTAGAGAAATGTCTGAAACGTGAAGATAAATAAGCGAATGACTTAGATGAGGCATGCAGATTGCATAACATTATGTATAGGGATAAAAATAACTTGAAATAATTGCCATCAGATGCATAAAATATTGCAACAAATAGTTTCATGAGCATGGGCTATCTACCATTTTACTAGGTCATTTTATTTCAATCGTTTTATTCCAACTACTTTATTTCAATCATTTATACGGTAACCTCATCACACATGCGAATCGCATCTAACCTCCATTAGGATTCCACCATCTCTCTTCAATCATTTATTCAAACCACCCTCCAAAGGAGGTTTTCCTACGATAACCGTCTCTGACAAATTTTCATTTTTCCATTAATAGTATATTAAGTTAAATTTCACGGAAATAAACATATATGATTTAAGATAACCTTCAGTCTTCATTTAATTAATAGTATAAGGTTAAATCTTATAGAGATATACATAAGTATATACTTATAGTTTTAAATAAAACTATCTATTATGATATTATCAAATTTGAACTAAATCCTTATTTAATTCATATGTTACATGAAAGTATCAGACTCCGTTATATCAATATATCCAGTTTTAGCTAACTTCTCAATAATTGCAACAATATCATTATTAACTTCCGCATTTCCGGCTCCCTTTTTAACACATACAACTCGTAAATGAGCAGTTAATTGGTGAACATCGTTCCAATATTTATGTTTAAACTTTCGATTATTAACCTGCTTGAAAAGCATATCGCGCTCCTTCTTTTACTTTTCATATCATTTTTTGAATTCATAGATAAACGCTCACCATATGCTCCATGGCTTGTTTGCAAAGCATCAATGACATGATCGCTTAAATCTTCGCTGTCGATACCATCTTCACTTATCGATCAAGATGGAGATGTTGCGGTTTTTAACAGCTGCAGTGATAGATTCATGTAATTTTTAATTTCAGTGATGTCCTCATTATTTAGGGAATTATAGGATTTTCGCTTAGATGGCAGAGCAAGTCTTCGTTTAAAGTAAGATGAAGGAATATATGAATCTTCAGATTTATGCCGAGAAGCATCATCAGGAAAGGACAATTTTTGATACCTTTTATGCTTTGAATTTTTCGAAACAGCTGAAATATTTCATAATTCATTGTTTTTTAAAAATCTACGATAACCGTCTCTAGCGAATTTCCATTTTTTCTTGCAGTCTGCAACTACAAATAGAAATAAATAGTATACCTCTTCAAATTTGAACATCAGCAGATTCATTATATATTCCCACTAACAAGCTAAAGATATATATATATATATATACTACTTCAAATTTTATGCTAAAATTAAAGGTCACAAGGCACATTTGACATACTCATTCAAATGCACCCAATAGAATTTATAAGTGAATTAGCAAGATGCGATAAAATGTTAATGTGGTGCAGCATGATACGAGAAATAGTCATTAACTATGAAAGGGAGACATTATTCCATCCCCGTTTGACATCGAACAAATCTCATGAGATCTAGTACTCGACATTTGATAGATCTAAAAAATAATATTATGATTTATCTAATATTCATCACATAATACTTTAGGAAAGCGAGATAGTCAAACAAGTAAATGAGTTAACATGATCACCATTAAAATAGAATGTAGCACACGCGTTAGTATGAGGTAGCAAGGTACCAGGAGAGATAATCATTAATTTATATAAATAAATAGTTACCATTTTTATGTAATAAATTTCCTATTGCTTTACAAATATTCTCTTTAGCTACGGCATTACAATAATCAGCGTGACCCACATCATAAATAATCGGGTATCTCGACACGATATCAATTAATTTCTGCTCTTCTGAGTATGAAAAACTCATTTTAATTGTGAAACATACAGGCTATTACCATGCAGTCAGCGACAGTACTGTTTCAGATTATTTAAAGTATATTTCTTAAAGTAATGCTTAATTAAAGAAAATCACGAGATAAATCTGTTAGTTTCATAACAAAATATTCAAGAGATCTGCTGGTGTGGTCTGGGGTCGAGATCTGCGGTCGAGGTCTCCAGTCAAGGTCTGTGGTCGGGGGTCTGCGGTTGAGACCTGCAGTCGAGGTCTGAGGTCGCAAACTGAGGTCGACATCTGCAGTCGACATCTACGGTTAGGTTCTGCGGTTAAGATATGTAGCTGCGACACCTTAAATAATTCAATATATATTGCAGAAAATCACCCACGACCTGAAAACTTTATTTAAACTCTATATACATCCTTATAACGTGTCACAACTTAGTAATAATTTTTGTTTAACGCATTGATCAGCATAACTCATAATAAATAAGCTGATAGATCAATTAGTTCTTAGCTTAGTAGATATCAAGATGTTTAAAAATTAAATTACATTTCCCAGTTGACATTTATTGAAGTATTTTTCGATCCTACACTTTGTTTGGAATGATCTAATGCAAAATATAAATTGCGACTTACGTGCTATCGTAAAGCATAACACTAATTCATATCTATTGATCGCATATAAAATTCATTTAAAATTGCTACACACATAATTTTAACTAATATTCAATTCATCCTCATGTTTCGGAAGAAACCTACTAGCAGAGGGGGCTATTATTAGCTATAGAACGCTCCTTTTGACTTCCTTTTGTAGGAGATTGTCTACCTCGTGCCTCTATGTAGCGCTTTTGAAAACGAAGGGCCTAATAGCGATAATTTACTCGACTGTTGAGGTAATTCCTGATTTTATGTTACCTATATCACCTTACTTTTTGCTGAGTCGATTCTGATTATTTAGCGTTTCTCTTAGCAGTTATTTTAACTGGTCTGTTCATGCAATTGATCTGTTACTTCAAACGTTTTATACATTATCCATAATTAATAGCTGGGCGCTTATTTCGCACTTAATACATAGAAGCCTCCACCTTATGTTAATTTAATAATATTCAAAATATGTATTTTATACGCTTATTTTATTTAACTATCATATACAAACTCAATTTTAAAAGAAATCTTTGTTTACATATGCATATATATCGAGACTTAAGCTATATATGCAAACTAAGGGTTAACTAAACCAATGACCCAGGTATTTGGTAATTCCCCTACGCTGGTGTATTCCCAGAACCGTCGGTGGTGATGGATCTCTTGTCATCCTTCCATGATAGCGTCACCTTATTCTTTAACTTACGACCTAAATGACCTTACGTTCTTGTAAATAGTAGCTTTTTCAAATACTACCTCCTTGTAGTCTTCCAGTGTTAATTCACTTTTGATCACATATTTTTTGTATGCCCTTAGCTGTTTTAGACAGTTTACCTTCAACATCAGTCACGTATGATTTCGCGCCCGTTCCAACAAACTCATGTAAAATTTTCGCCGCATACTCATCTTTCATTTTTCGGATTACAGATTAAGTCTTAGGCAACCCAATCTGATAGCTATTTTTAAAATTAGAAGTAACATACTTTTCAATATATATTTTCCTGTCTTGATAAAAATCATATAATTCTTTAGGGTACTCTAGGTCAACTTCCAGATTACGTCCGGTTTCTGGATTTGTAGGGTTTTCGTTATATCTAGATTATGTATTTCTTTATAATTTGGAAATTTAAACTAGCCTGTTGGTAAATAGGCTGAAAGTGCTTTTCCATAAAGATTCTTTGCATCCGAGTAGCTAATAAAGAGGGCTGCCTTAGTTGGGTCGTAGTTTGGCATATATTTGTTATTAGCCTTCAAATATCGTTTACTGCATTAACTGACCCCGCCTCTGATGTCCTTTTTATAAAGTGAAACATATCTATATCAGCTAGAAGTTCCAATTCTACTTTTGTATACTTAATCATGCTCGCCCAACCAAGACCGCGTGTGATAAAGAAGTGTGCAGCGTCAAGACCATAAATCCTCTTACAGATGTTTCGAAGTGCATCAAAACAATCTGAGAGTATAAATATAAATCGCTATATTCCCCCATATTTTAAATTTTAAACTTGCACCATACGTTTTGCGCATGCTCATAGTCTTATCTAGATATATCCTCACTCTTTAGATCGTTGTAAAATTCTTCTCGTGTTAGCAATTGCCTATAAGTTAATTTATCAAATGAATCTATAAAGGAGTATGGAAACATTTCTTTCTTCTCATTAGCTTGAAATCTTCATGAAAATACTTTCGTATGGTTTCACATTGTTCATCGCTTAAATTTTCCGCTAGAGCATCTAGGCTTATACCCATAAAGCGAAGAGTGTCTAGAAATCTTACTTGTATATATTTATCTTCTGATTTTCCTAATGCGTTAATTTTCGTATCGATTAAAACGTGCTTTGAGAATGATATATATTTCTCTTTATTTTCAGCTATGACATCCATTTATCTATTTTACACTCGTCCTCGCGTAGAGCTTTAACAAACAGATGTGCGTCATAGTTTGATAGATTTTAGAAGAACACCGGCATGAAATTTAGTATTTTATAATTCAGATTACATTTTGAATGTGCGGGTCCCCTATATTGGCTGGTTAAGTGATCGTGATCTCGTACTCTATCTTCGCCCTTTGGTTTCTCGCAAATGTGGCAGTTGGCAGCTAGGTTGAGTGCTAACTGCTCGTTTTCGACAAGCTCAATCATGGGTGCTACACATTTTAGATGCTTATTGCAAATCCTTTTCATGCCCTCTTCTAGCCTTTCACATAAGACTTAACTGTAGTCTAGACCTCGATGTGTTACATATTTACTTAGCGAATCATCATAGCTACATTTTATATGGTAGACAAAAAGGTATGGCATATGTATATGTGTTTTTTCTGTAAAAAATTCCTCGTTGATTTGTTGATTATATTGAAAAGGTATAAGAAGAGATTCGAAATCTGCGTATATTACAAATGGCGCCGCTAATTTCTGTTCGAACGATTCCAACCTTAAGATGTTGCCCGAAATTTCGTTTCCATACTTATCTGTGCGCAGGTCGGTGGTTGGTAATTTAACGCATATATGATTGCAATCATGCTCCTTTTGTCTTTATAATTTATCTTCTGTGCCGCAATTAATCAAACAGCTTCCACAGAGGTGGGGTTTATGTTTGTATTTAGATAATTGCGAGTTTATGAGTCTATACATATTTTTTATGAGACAACAACGCACCTCGCCATTATCGTTACTAATTAACAACAAATTTGCATGAATGCGTTGTTTATATTCTTTAAAGTGATATGGGCCAACAACCTCATATTCAACTTTAGAATTATTATACGTCAAATCAAGCCCGTAAACGTTTACTGAAATGTTATTTAATTTCTCGAATTTACTAATATCCTTTAGTTTGACCGGGAACTCGATATCTATGAAATTTAATTCATTTTGATATTTTTGATAGTTACTAACCCGCTCTGATTTGAAATTTGCTGAGTGGAAAGGAAAGCGGCTAAAACACTACACATAAAACATTTATCAGAATTTTGAATTTTAACTACGGCCTTTTCTGACTGAATACTCGATGGTAGCGGAATATGTGACGAAGCTCTTAAAAGATGATATTTATTTATGTTAAGTTCAATAAATTGCATGTTTTTTAACGTCCATCCACTGTCGCGTTCTTGAAACTCACCTGATGTATTACCTATTATATCCATAAAACTATTATACATTAAATGAAAATCGGTTGAATCATTAATAACTTTGAATTTAGTATTAAATGACTTAATTTCTTCAGCATTTTTCGATGGTAGCATGAAAAGTTCAAATAGTTCGATGTTCACTTTTACTGTGTCGTTCTTAATTATTTCTTGCTGTAGACACCTCGAATCCTAGTTTATGTAGTATCGCCTAAATTGTTGTTCCTATGATACATTGAAAATAGCTACCATGAAATTGTGTGTTCCTTTACGAAGGATCCAAACTGGCCTCGATGCATCGTTAAGACGAGCCTGAAAACCTCGCAGTTGTATGGAAGACCTTCATTTTCCTCAATTTTGTGGGTTAGTTATTTTTCAAATTTCCCTCTAAATCTATAGGTTTCTGCAACATCCGGGATTTCCACTATTATGTGGTATTCCCCCACGTGACCTACTCATAAATTGAAAATAGCTAGAATGAAATTGTGTGTTCCTTTACGAAAGATCGAAAATGGCCTAAATGCATCGTTAAGACGAGCTTGCAAACCTCCCAGTTGTATCGAAGACCTCAATTTTGTGGGTTAGATATTTTTCAAACTCCGCTCTAAATCTAGTGCCATAGTTCTCATATAAATATTATAACTAAATCTAGTGGCACCCCTCGAAAATCCCATAGAACCTGATTTTATAACTAAATCTAGTGACTTTCTTACATCGATGTTGGTATCATGCTTGCATGAAGCGAGATGGGGCCATACAAGCCAATGTGTTAGAGAGAGGTAGCATTGCAATGCGGGTTGCATAACAGCGGTAAGGAAGTGAGGCGCTGAAACCGGCATACCCTATCTACCAAAATCATTAAACCTAAGTAAACTATGTAGAACGTCAGTCATGGAATTTGCTTGGTTTAGAAACCGCAATTGAGGAGTACATAGTTCAACCAGGTTAATGTTTCGTGACTTGCAAAAAATTAATTAATATTAGAATAGAATTTGATCGTAGACCTTAGCACAATCAACATCATTTATAAGAGAAAACTAAATTTAAGAGGTATGTAGAAACAAAATATAGAAAGTGTATATAATAAACTATTACAGTGTAGGTCGAATTTACTAACATACGTAGAACTAAACAGCAAACCAAACCCTAGCATAAATGCAACCAGAACATGGCGACCGTGACAAATTAATTAAAAATCTTCGGAATATGGCGACTCAAAGCAACAAATAACAAATTAGTGAAAATGATGGCAGGCGACGATAAAGTATTAAAAATGATTAAAGATTATGGAAAATCATACTAAACCGTAAAAGGTTAGATAGAGCAAAATGGGCAAATCGCAATCAAAAAATTTTGACGATACAGGAATAGTTAACAACACGATTGTAGAAACAGAAAAAGTTAATAATACCGCAATATTTCTTTTAGGTATACTAACAGCTGTCCAAATAATAAGGTTATTAGTAGAAGTAGCCAGCATATAAAAGTAGCTTGAAGAAGAGGTATGTCAACTAAGCAACGTCGGGGAACCCCATGAGTACTGTGTAGTATTCCAGCACTCCAAACCGGAAAAAAACAAATAATCCAGACAAATGGAGAATGTAATAAGAAAACGGACGAAACGAAAACATTGAAGACTACTGTGTAAGTGAGATACCTTTATTGTAGCGCGAAATGTTTCATTAATAATATGTAAATTTAATTTTGTTTTTGACTTTTACAATTATTACAACTTGAAGCCTATATTAATGAATACATATCGAAACAAGGTCACAGGTAAATGCTTACTTTAAAAATAATCAATTACGTTAAAGAAATTAAAGACGACATAAATAAAGTTGCCAAACGTATTTTGCAAGAACGTGCTTTAAAATCAAATTTAAAGCAAGCAGAACAACTGTCTGCAATAAATTTAATCAATTTACAGTAGTAGTAAAACGGCATAAAACATATTCTGATCAACAGGAATCCCAATTAGTTAAAAATTATTTTCAGACTTTTAAAGTTAAAACGGTAAAAATTTTCGGTAAATGTCGATTAAATGCAGAGTACCTGTAAATATCACTGAAATTAACATAAACGAATGCATTACGTTAGAGTCTGAGACAGACGACGAAGATAGTGTAGTGCACAATAAAACGCTAACGCCAAAAATGTTACAATTATAACCTCACACAGTATTAAATTTATGTTCCAATACAAGTACAATACAATACAATACAATACAATACAAATCTAGTGGCACCCGTCGAAAATCCCCTAGAACCTAGTTTTATAACTAAATCTAGTGACTTTCTTTCATCGATGTTGGTAGCATGCTTGTATGAAGCGAGATAGAGCCATATAACCCCATGTTTTAGAGAGAGATAGCGTTGCAATGCGGGTTGCATAATAGAGGTGAGGAAGTGAGGCGCTAAAAGCGGCATATCTTATCTACTGACTTCTATTTCTTAATTAATATTAGTATATTAAGACATTACAGAGTGTACTGTGCTGCATGCAAAGAAATTCTGATCCTTATTTCTATCATTTACGCAGGTATCCTTACATTCAATAGACAGAAGCAGAATAATACGTTTCACGACAGTTTATGTTCACTGTTAGCGATAGGAATTTTCTCAGTACCCACCAACTGACTCTTTCTTGAAATTGATATAGATCGTTTAATTTATTAGTGACCTACTAATCTTATACCAAGTTATAGGTCACTATTTATCCTCTATACCGGTAGACATCGGTTGATAATTTTTAATTGAAAAGGAAAATCTTCAGGGTTAGCTCCGTCTTCCAAATTATTAGTAGCTATTGGAGATCGCTTCATTTGTAACGTGTTCCTACCTCTTAGGGTCGAAAAAAAGTTACTAATGCCATGGGGTAGCTTACAAATCGGAGTTTAGGGCCGGAGCTGCACTAGGTTGCTTTGGAAGGTATACATCTAAAAGTTACTATTAATATGTACACTATTTACAAGGCCATTTACCAGTGTGAATTGTGATCCACAATTCCTCGAGTTGGTTAAGTACTTTTAATTGGTTTTCAATATATATGTATGCGAGTCATTGCTCATGATACAACAAAACTTGAACAACTTTATTATTTTAAGTTGAACTTTGTTTTATTATTAATCCCAGCTTTTATAATGGCATTCATAAAATTATAGGTGTACAACTTTGAAAAGTGTTGTTTTAACTATACTTGTAACCTTTTTTTACACTTGAAATGTAATTTAGTTTTAATTAATCTACCTGTTGTAATGTATTTTTAATCAGAAATGCCTGCACCTTAATTATTTCAAACAGTATGTTGACCTTAATTTTGTAAACTGTATTTCATATGTATTCACCCTATGAGTTGTTATTTCGTTTTAATGATTTAAACCATCAATTTGTTGTAATTTCAATTATTTATTAATAACACAATTCAACCAAGAACAGTATTTATTTAAACAATAAACCAATAAAACTATGTGCAAATCATCTTAATATTTACAGGTTTCATTAGTTGAATTTTTGGACGGCAGCTTAGTATATTTGGCAAATGTATATGGCATGACAATGCCTTTTCTTTAATTAATACTTTGATTTTAACATTGATGGGGAAGTTATAGATCTCAAAATGGCGTACGCTGCTAGCATCGAGTACGTAACCTCGTTGTTTGTACCTTTGACGCGAGTTTAATAGTGAAATACGCTCACTTTATAAAAAAACTTTATTTTACAACACGTTTACAAATGTTGGAGTACAAGTATTACCTTAATGCTGAAACAACTGGTTCTAATGAAAGCAATTACAAGACTGATTCTAAGTTCCTAAATTAACACACACCTGAAAGCTCCTATCTAATCTAATTCTAAATATTTATTATCTACTGCTGAGTTACTTATTTAATAAAGCAAAATCTACACTTATAAATACATAACTCCTCCCACCGAAGATATTTCAATAATTCTATAAAAATTATTTAAATTAAATACGAAAA
>JAHWXV010627061.1:0-21772 GCA_024586415.1 Phrixothrix hirtus | reverse complement strand
AAAATGAGTTCTGCATTTTATAACACTTGATAAACTAATTCGAATTCTAGCTTTTCGGGAGTATTAAAATTAAGCCAGTGGATTGAAGCTGGTTGTTGTGCACCAAAGAAGGTAAAGTTTTTTTCATCAGTAGGAAAGGTTGTAGCGTCTGTTTTTTGGGATTCAAAAGAAATTGTTTAATTTAAGAAAAATTAAAGAATTTAACGAAAATATTATGCAAAACTTTTGGGCTAACTATATAAATTCGAAAGAAAAATGCCGGCATACTAAGGAAACAATTATTTTCATCAAGACAAACCTGCTTACAAAAGTGGTGCGGCCATGGAAAAACAGTGAATTGTAGGAACATCCAGGCTACTTACCAGATTTGGCTCACTTATTTCCAAATTGCAAAAAAAATCTCACGAATATGGGTTCTTCGTCTAACGGTTGTAAAAACATAATTAGCAGATTTCTGGAAAGACGCTTCAGAGATGGGATATATTTATTGGAATAGATCTGGGCTAACTGTGTTGAAGCTACTAGAGACTATGTTGAAAAATATAACCCGTTTTTTCATCTTCACTCCGCAGACTTTTCAAATCACCTGATGCAATGTTTGTTTTTCCTGTGTGAAATATTTCTTTCATTCTTTCTTACCCACAAAATTATTATTATACTTGCATTAAAACCGGCCTCGTTGGTATGGTGGTTAGCATATTTGCCTATGCGCTGAACGAGGTGGATTCAAACTCGGTTGTGGTCCTTTGGGTTTTCAGCGGAAAAAAGTAAAATCGTTAAATCTCCCTCCAGGTTCGGCAAAAATCAAGTAAGCGTGGCGAAATTACTATTACGGTTCGAGCCGTGAGAGCAAAGGGAACTTTAGCATCCCGAAGTCACGCCACAAAACAGCCGTTAAATGTCAGAAAATAAATAAATCCTAGCCAATACTTTGTTATTTTCATAGTAATGCTAGAATGAATTCTGAATACCCTGGCATAACGTCCAGGATGTTATTTTTATCAATTAACCAATCTAAAAGTTAGTACATTTAAAGATTTTCTAAGCTCATTCTCACTTTAGCCGTTTTGTGAATCTCGCTGATTTCCAGTATGTCCAAAAGGGTAGCTGCTTGTAGGTAAACTAGTACATTATTAATATTTATTTCTGGCCTAAATTATACACTTTATATATAAAATTTTGTCATGCCACATTTTATTTGAAAATTTGCGTACTGAAAAATATTGAAAATAAAATTTTGCAACATTTATATCGCAAAATAATCTTTTAAGTTTTTTTGGTCCAAAATTTTTATAATTGTCGACTAAGCATTAATGACTAGAAATGCGCCCCAAAACTATACATAAACACATCGAGAGCTTTGATCAAGATAATTCGTGATAGCTTTCGGAGTTTTTACAGCTGAAAGGACAGTCTGGTCGATTAATCTTTGCTATCTTATATTTAATATATTGTCAAGTGAAGAAATCTTCTTTTAAGTATCTCTCTGAGTAGTTAGTTAATAATTTCACTGCAGTAGCAGTGAAAATTTTGTAGTAATAATTTAGTCAAAATAGACCGGATGGTGCTATTATAAACTATCCCTGCTGTCTGAATGTATGTAAAGATAACCGTAAGTTTTGTTTAATATAATCATTAGAATAGTTTAGTGATTAGGTCACACTTGCAGAATATACGATGCAAATATATAAACTAGCTCATACTTTATTTATCAATGCATTAAGTGTCAATTTTTATACGCCTCTTTAACGTAGCGGAGGGGATATTGCTTGAAAATTAAGGCGTAAACTCGTTAACTAAATGTCCACGTAAATACTATTGAAATGACAATCACCAACTTTGCAATTCTCTTGTTAACCAATGATTTTGAAGTAAACGTCGAATTCTTACCAACACGTAAGTAAATTTTATCTTTAATTGTCCATAAGAATTAATGTACAAAAAAATGTTTAACGGTTTTATTTTTCATGGCCACAGTTCGGATAAATTTATGTTAATTTGATAGTAGAGACTTGTAATTAGGTATTTTACCTATTTGTTTTTGCAATAAATAATAGATTATGTGACAGATTACAACAACGTAAAATAAATAATAAACCAGTTTTCGGAGACGTGTAAATCAATTAAAATTTATAAAACAAATACGGCTCGTAAAATTTTTAAGGCTCTTCAAAAGTAATTAAAAGTTCCGCATAAAATTAAGTTTAAAATCGGTAATATACATAATAAATTTCGCCAAGCTTATAATTTAGAAAATAAAATAGTGTTTCTAATACTTAATTGTCGTGGAATTTGTTGTTATCAAGCACCTTGAACTTTTTACGATATAAACTAATTGTGATATCAAATCAACATAGACAAATTTATTTTGGCCGTTAAGATTGTAAATTTTTGTAGTCAAATTTTATTATAAATTAAAATTTAGTGTCGTTTGTGGAAAATATGGGCCTTGCGTTGGATTTGAAATTTAATACACCCAACACAAGGCGACAGTTGAATGAAAGAAAGCAATGTTCTATCTTTTATCCATTAGCTTGATCGGTCTCTTGCATTTAAACTGTCTGCTGTAAACTCGATGGATATTTGAGTTTGTAAATAGTTTTGTGATTGAAAATCGATATTAAAATGTTTGAAGATAAAGCCGGTTTTACGGTTAGATTTCCTAGTTTCCTTAGTATCTACTATACAACAGAAATGATGGTTAATAAATATTCTTTTAATTAATTTTAAAGTGTTTAAAAAAGAAACCGTTCGTGACTCTTCTGTTGATAGCTTTTAACACATTTGTGTTACTTTATTTATAGCCTGTCTTATTAGAAAGTGATATGTATGAGAACGGTATTCTCCACTTCAACTATTAGCGAAGACACATTATCATTCGAAAAGATAATCGTATGCATACCTATCTTGATTAGTCGAAATTAAATTTAAGGATTATTGTTGGCATTTAGGTAACAAAAAATACTGTTATTCTCGTTCAATATCGATCCTGATAATAAATCTTTGTACGATATAAAAAAATTACCGGTTTCTTTTTCGATAATATTCATTTAAATGGATTAAGACATGCATGTTAAACCTACACGCTATGGCTAAAATAAATTTATTAGCCGATAGATTTTTATCATGTTTGGAGGTGTTCGAAATTATGTGTATAACAAATGATACATACATTACCGAGCTTTAATTATAAGCCTCGAAAGACAGGACCGGATTTGTTATACTTATCTTACGCTTTTATAAAAAACACATCTCTCACATTTTATCTTAAGATACAAGATACTTGCTTTTATAATTTGAACGATTTCCAGCTAGATTCTAAAATACATGTCAAAAGTGATGTATAGGAAGTGTTTTTATTATTCAATAAAATTACGAGGTGCTTCTTTTTTATAACTAATTACGGTTCTGTCGGCACCCTATCGGTGATGGTTGAGGGTAGCCATTCTTGTTGTGTGCGTGTTCCATTCGCGTGTCGAATGATAATTACGTCTGTAATCATTTCGAATTGTCATTACTTGTATTAAAACGTAGCAATGCAACAACTAATGTGCATACGCGTCCTTTTGTTACGAGCGCTTTCTGATTGATTTAACGACATTGTGGATGTTGCAAGGACAGAAAGCAGTAATTAGTAATTTATAACATTATTCTAATAGTCCATATTACACTAATTTACCATTATAAGTTTCCATTATTTTGTTTTCATAAATTACCATCAATTAACGTCTTACTACGCTATGTAATATAGCTACATAATTTTTAATTAATAATTACTTATAGAGATCTTGCAAACAGAAGGTTTTATTAATAATTCAAACCATAACTGTTGACTGCAATTTTCTTCAATTACAATTTCTAGTCATATGTTTATTTTACTTTAAACACTCTAAATATGGTTAACGGACTAAATAAATAATTTTTTCCAAAAAGCACAAATATGATGACGCTATAATATCAAATTATTTGTATAAAAAGTGGGTCATTTGGGCATTGTTACTAATCGCCATAGCAACTATGCAAAAACTAAACGTTTTTGTACTAGCACAAAAAGTAATTTTGACATTTCGCATCACCTATTATTTTAAAGCATTGAAAATTTAATAACAGTAGTTTAGCCTGTTGTTTTATTCTAAACTGTATGGTAAAGGATTGCTAGTACCTTGCGACACTTATTGTATATCACGCTCGCATCCTAGTGTGCTCTATTACTGACAACAGCGTCAGCGTCGATAATTTTATTTTCGACACAAGTGCGCTGTCACCCCATATTTCAGGCCCGAGATCGATTTTTTACAGAACTCGGCTAACGCCTCATTCTGTAAAGCAGATCGTCGGCTTGAAATGTAACCGCGCACAAGTACTGAACTAAATGTTTTGTATTCGTTTAAACATAATTCGAAAAAAACACTACCATAAGTTTTGAGGTTAATTGTCATAGTTATCAAATTAGGTATACGGGGTTTTCACTTAAAACTCCGAGGTCCCATTCTACAAATTTTTTGGAAAAAGTGGTTGATAAACGGGTTCAATTGGCATATTTTCAAAGTAATTAAAAATCCACGCCTATAGTGTACCGAGCGTCGCGACGCCTCGAAAAATCAAATCGATTGCAGGGACTTTGAAACTACAACAGTTTAAAAGTACATTCAATTTAAAGACGTTTTTCTCATTTACTACAATTCGATTACTTTACTCGTTTTTGTGTAATATTCTTGTAAATAATTTTCACCAACCATACTGTAGCTTCCGTGTTTCCATTAAAAAAGCTCTTCTGCGTTAGAATTAAATTTCTTGGCTCATAAAAACTTTTTCAGGAGCCCAAAGAGATGATAATCACTTGGTATGAGACATTACTTACTAACCCATTTGAGGCAGCGTAGGATTTGTTAATTGAGCCGAACAAGCGTTGTCACGCAGAAGAATAACGCCATTGCTTAGGAGACCACATCGTTTTGTCTATATAGGTAGTTTAACGTTGCGAAGAAGCTCACTGTAATAAGCAGCAATAGCTGTTTTCATTTCCTTAAGAAAATCAACGTAAACGCCAAACGGGTAGCATGCGACTGGTTTGACACGCGTTCACATTCCTCCTGGAAGGATCTGCGTCAATCAAAAACTGCTCTATGTATTAAAACACTTTACTTCAAATTGTCTTTGAAGTTAGTGATGAATGAATGTCATCTTTACATCCTCATTGACGAGAAACCTTACAATTATACGTTGTGCAACCGAAATTGAAACATTCCTAGATACAATCGTTAATCGAACTGACAGTATTGACACATTCAATTCGCAATTGTTTATAGCATTAGCCAACATACTTACTATTATGAACATAAAATCTCCTTATAACAGCTCATCAAATACGTTCAGAGAAAAATAGAATGCAGGTCAAATTTGAACTTCTCTCGTATATCTACGTGAATTCTCTGTGTTATCTTGAAACATGCACAAAAATGTCACAAAAATATTTATAGCCGTGCTCAAGATTTGAAAACGAATCAATAGATTCAGTGCTAAAGACAGTAAGTATCTTCAAATTTTTCTTTTTTGTAAATACAATGGAATTAAATTCTTTTTCGCCTTATTTATTGCGACCCTCTAAAAGTCAAGAAATTCATTTCTAAGAAATCAAGAGCATATATAAAAATTTTCTCCGGGATGAGACTTATAGAGAAGTTTTTCCATAATATATATTATGGAAAAACTTCTCTATAAGTTTCATCCCGGAGAAAACTTTATTTACCTTGTTTTACATACATAATGTTGATAACAGGAATAATTAATATCTATAGATACTACACAAAATTTGTAAGAATTTTATTGTGGTTGTAAAATTGTGAGTTTGTCACCTGCAGCCAAAATGAGAAAAATAAATTTTGAAAAAGAAACACAGGAAGTTCTTAAGAAAGCGCTTGAATTAACGTTTTGACGAAAATATTGATGACTGTGAAATCAATCAACAATGTTTAATGTAAGAGTATAATGAATTACTCGAAAAGTTAAAAGAAACGCTTGGTCTCAAGAAAAAAAACTGAAAGGCTGTTCCGAAATGTCTCGTCAAGATGAAAATAGTTACGAAACTGAAGGTTTCAGGATATCTTGTTCCTTTATCAAGGAATATTATCAAGCATCAGGGCATGTCTCCAGAGCAAACTTGAGATTTCAGCTGGAACTATCAAGAAAATCTTGAATTTAGGTTCAGGCAAGAAAAGTATGAAGACTCATGGTAAAAAATGTTATAAGAAAAAGTGGATGATGTTCAGTCTAAGTTTTTTGTAGAATTTACACAGAAATATTCAGAATGTAACATTCACAGATCCAAATTTTGTGAAATAAAATCAAAATGGTGTACTATAGATGCAAATGTTGTACCCATACAGTACTATGATTGAAATCGTAAGTTTATATTTCGATTAAAAAGACTTATTATATACATGATGGTGTGATACCATTAGCTACGACCTACGGTGTATGTTGTCTAGGGAATCTTTAATAAATCTCATGAAAGTGGTACAATTCAATATAAAATTGACTACAAGCAGACCATTAGTGTTGATAGGATAGAAATATTGACATTAAGCAAAATAGAGCCAATTTTTTAGCGACTCTAGCAAATAAACTTTTATGAATTAAAAAAGTATCATTATTTAAATAAGATCCAGTCGCAGTTTTTTAATCAAAAATCGGTTCTAGTATCTCAGAATATCTAATCCTAGTCGAGTTTGCCAAAAAAACGTTCGTACCACAGGAAATTTACCACAATTAACCTTTCGTATATTAGTACCGCGAAAAAAGTTGATCAAAACACCATTGCCTATGTATCACTAACGATTATATTATTGAGTATAACACTGTGGCTGTGCATATCTTCCAAGTATATTTAATCAACCACACTAAGACAATTTTAATTCGAGTCAAGAAAATCTGCATTATTCAGTTACAAGATTAAGACGTATTTAGTATGATTATAAGTGTCACTTCTTTTCTTAATCACACACTTCGGGTGCAACTGCAAAAAGTTAGTCTCCAAAGGCCATCGAGAATCAAATCTTAACACCATATATTTTAAATGTTTTCTGTAGTCCGTTGTTTGCAGCTCTAAATATATAACAAAACCTAAATAATTAATAATTAGGAGACAAAAATTCTTTGTAAAAAGTAAAAAATCTAAAACGTTGCCCAGTAACTAAACAAAAAATATCTAAATTAAAATGTCCGAACAAACGCAACGTTTCGAAGAAAATATCAATCTTTGTTACTATAATGAAGATAAAGTTTAGGTATTTTCTATTATTGAGTTAATTTGAAATCATTGATATTTTAGATTTTTGAATTTTTTGTAAAAAATTATTTTTTATATTCTAACAGCGTTTGATTCCATATTTAGATTTTGGTACCATATATACTCAGTGACATGGAAATTTCAACACCAAGAAGGAGTAGGAATTTTATAATCAAAGTTGGTAGATCTGTTGGGCTGACATTAAGTAATAATTGATTCGTTTTTGAGATCAAGTGGTAATGTGATAACATCACATTTGACAGTTATCATAATTTATTGCCAACTTTTTCGGTCTGTGTTTTTCGTACGATTTGTTGTTCTTTTTCATTGTTAATTAACATTATTTTGGTTGTTCTTCTTTTGTTAACATGTTTTGTTTGTTTGATCAAGACTAGAGGATGTTACCGTCAATTAAGCGAATTTGACAGAGGTCAAATTATTGGTTTATGCGAAGCTGGTTCTTTATTTGGGGAAATTGCTAACAGTGTAAATCGAAATCGGTGTACTGTAATGTGAGTGTGTTGTGCATGGTTTGAAGATGACCTGGAACATCGTAAAAGAGGAACCGGGACTTCAAGAGGAACGAATGAGCGTAAAGATCGTCGCTTAAGACAACTAGCATTTAGAGAACGATTTTCCTCTACTCAGGCAGTTGGTGATCAATGGTTTGGTGAAGAAGGTCGCCTTGTAACCCTTAGAACAGTTTATTGCCGAATCTGAAGTTTTAGCTTAACATCATATCGTCCGCAACTTGTACTTGCTTTGACTGCAGAATATTGTCCACAACAGTTACAATGGTGCAATGAACGATCGCATTGGAATCTTCAATGGCATCGTGTTGTCTTTAGTGACCAATCTAGATTTTGCTTAGGAATGCACAACAGTCGCATGAGAGTCAGAAGCAGACGGGGTGAACGACGGAATCGCGGATTTACAGTTAAGAAGCACGTACACCTCACCGTGCGTGTTATGGCTTGGGGTGTGATTACTTATGGCAGCAGGTCTCCCTTGGTGTTCATTTGAGGCAGTATAACATCACAACGGTATATTGCGGAGGTGGTTGGAACACATCTTCTGCCATACTTACAAGAGCTCGAAGATTCATTATTCCAGCAACATACTGCACGTCCACATATAGCAAGGTTTTCCTTGAACTTTTTTGAGCAGGCTCAGATTCATCTTTTACCCTGGCCTCCAAGATCTCTAGATCTTTTTCCCATTGCATATGTATGAGATATAATGGGTAGAAGGTTGCGAAATTTTCAGCTTCCTCCTTTGACTGTGGAGGCCTTGAAACATGAGGTGCACTTGCATGGGAGGCAATACCCCAAGACGAGATCAATCACCTTATTCAATCAATGCCTCGGCGTGTAAATGAATGTGTAAATCAGAGAGGCCGCCCCACACATTATTAACAATTATTATAAAATTTTGTTTAAGTAATAAAGATTTTACTCCCAAATTTAGAGCATTTATTACTATAACATAGGTGAATATTCCTACCAAATTTCATCCGGAAATTCCAACCCCTTCTTGGTGTTGCAATTTCTGTCACTGAGTATATTTTAATTGCTGCATACAAAACATAAGTGGAAGCACTCTCATAAAACTTGAGCAATAGATTCAACAATCTTCAACAAGTTCTTGAGCCGAGAAACTATCACAATGTGATCTTCTGTGATCCGTGCAAAATTATATGCTACCTTATCCTCATTAAAATATACAATGAGTAAATAAGATCATATATAATATTATCTGTGTTATGGTCGATAATTGCTGGGGTAAATGGAGGATATCTGTATTCAGAAGGAGGACATTTATGTAATTTTCTACTGCTCATCAGATCTTGGAATTTAATTTCAGAAGTAGACAAAAACTCGATCTGGATTTCTATAAAACAATTCTTAGTAAAATAAGCTTAGCGGAGTTGATAATAAGAGTAGCTTGAACTCATAATATTGAACCTAACTTTTAGAAGAGCTATCTCAACAACTCTTTTATGTTAAATATAAACACATTCTAAAAATGAATTTTCCTGAGAGTCTTCTTGGATTTTTCTTAAGCATGTAAAGATCGATTTTTCAGGTTACGAATATCGGCACATAATTACTTTTTAAGCTAAAAAGTTTTAAGGAAAACTAAGAAAGTTTATACTATTAGACAATAATGAATGGTATACAGACTTTCATTATTGCATTGGTTCGGGATAAAAAAAAATGTACATCCTCAGAATGTGTCATAATCGGGAAGTTACAATAGAGAATGCTTAAATCTGAATAATACAGGACTCATTAATATAGATTCCTTTTTTCATAATGACAAGTTTTTATCGCTCATTTGTACCGTATGACATAGAAAAAACATTATCCAGTACAATTGATTTCCAATTAATGAAACTTATGATAATTTATTATAACGCATATAAAATGATTAATTTTTATTGGAAAATAACATATCAAACAGAATTATTTTAATAAGTTAGAGTATATAAATGAGTGTATTCACTAACTCTCCTGGGGTGATTTACTATATTTTGAGGCGGTTGTTCCCAAATTCTTTGGTCTTCAACACAAATCCGCAGTGTGATTATTGAAGAATTTTGTAGCTGATCTGTCGGTGATTTCGCAAACGTGTTCGATACTAGACAAATAAGGAAGAACATTAATATCAGTCTTGTGAACATGATCTAAGGTAACAGCTGCTATTAGTGACAGCCGTTTTGCATTCAGAAATAAACTATAAATTTGGATGTTCTCTTGACCTTTCTTAAATTCTTCCATTGGCATTCTATCACACAAATAGAACCTAGATTCCTCAGAAAATATAATTTAGTTCTACTGCTCAGCGTATTGCGCATATGTATTTTACTACTCGTCATTACTTTCTGACCTATTTCCTCTAAAGCAACATTGCTTATTAATCCGGAGCTAGGGTTGCGATCTATTAAGATTCATTTGTTCTTCTGGTGCCAGCGATGTCTTTTTACAATGTGTCAGCCGTCTTCAGTAAATTTACTTTAACGTCTAATCGTAGATACATTTCTATCCAACCGTCAGGATATTACTCTTCGTGAAAACTAATTAGGCGACTTCGCTCATTCTTGGCAGTATTTCAGATTTCTTGCAACTTATCGAAAATTCAATTAAAAGTGGCACGTCATAATAAAATCTGAAACAGGAGGGAACAACAGTATCTGAAATAGCTTACAAATAAAACAGTAGAGTCCACAGATCTCGTGGATGGTGGGAATGCGATCGAGATGCATAAATCAACGCAAATAGACACAATTTCGACCTAAAAACAACGATGCTACAAATGGACCCATTTTTATACTATTTGTTTAATGCAAATGATATTTTTAAAAGATTCTAGTAGGTGCAGTTATTAGACGCAAACTTGTTTCTGCATCACCACCCAAGAGATTTTGAGCGGACTCTACCTACACATTTTGAAATACAGAAAACAAAAGATTTCGATTACTGGGATATACGAGTATGTTTTCCATATCATGCAGTATCTTTTATGATATTACAAAATATTTAATAAAACAAATTTTAATTAAAAATTAAATTAACCCCCCCTCAAATTTCCGACATATTTATTTTTAAGTACTATTAAACAAAATATAGTTTTAGGTTCTCTTTTAATCAACTTAACACCTTAATTAGTTCTTACAAAAAATTAAAAACAACTGACAGCATTCTGGATTTTCCGAGATTGTACTTTTTCATATTTTATTCATCATATTTTAATAAAAACGTTTTCGTACGCATTCAAATGGCAATACATATATAGGGTGAAATTAATGTAAAATTTATGCGAATTAGAATTCGAATGGTAAAACTTTTCTCCATTTGATTTTGTAAAAACAAATATTTTTTGTAACTTTTTGGCTGGACGTACGACCTGTCGGACTTATGACTGTTTTATATATATATCATAATATTTCAATCTTTAACTTGGCGAATGTCACCAAAATAAGGTCCGTTTTTAAATAGTTTTCGCGATTGATATTTATTACTTCGCATGTAAAATTAATGAAAACTGTAACTTTATAAAACAATGTTTTTATACTGCAGCATTTAATGTATTTATTTGATTCAACTTTTACATAAAACAGGATGACTTAGGATTCGTACCCAACATTTTCAAATTTTGATTTCTTATTAAAATTAGTTTAGAAATGATAAACATAAAGGAAGCGAAAACTCGAAATATTAATAGATACTGAAAATTTTGAAACAGTTGTTTAATGGAAATTAGAAGTACTTACTCAAAATGGGTATTTCTGTTAATGTCCAAAGTTTTGTCATATTCTACGTTACATTTCTGCATCGATCGTTAATATTACAGTATGAATTCTCATTGGCAGGTTAATTTTCGTAAACAATTGTGTTAAATGGCGTGAAAAGAAACAATCCAGTAACCTAGATAGCCACTTCATCTAGTAGGAAACAAATTGTTAAAAAATTCAGTTATCCGGATCGCATTTGAGCTGTGTATAAATACATTCACATGTCTTGCTAGCAAACCTATCCAAACACTCATGGTCCACCATTATTGAAATCCACGTGTCCTCTACGAAAATTGAATAAAAACCTCTGGATTGTAACCTGCCTCATGAGCCCGTAGGATGTTTTTCAAAAAAGTTTGTTCGTTGGTAGTTAAATACAAAAGTCTTTGGCAATATTCAGCTCGACCAGAAGAATCTTCGGGTTTTAATTTCTGCACTGCTTGGAAGTAATACTTATAGTCTGGGCGACACAGCGTTTAGGAAGCAGCATGGCGTATTCGCGCAAAATTACATATCCGAATATTCTTGCAATGTTTAAACCATTGTGGACTGCAAAATGAAGGCTAAATTGAAAAATTAAATTACGTTACTAAATTTAAAAAACAAAAGCATCAACTGAACTATAAATAATCGAAGATTGTTTGATGTAGTAGTACGTACGTATACATAATTCAAAGCCTCTTTAATAAAAAGGTCATGTGACGTACGAAATATGATTTTCGTTTTCCTATACCGATTTTGGACAATGAATCAAAATCTGAAAATATTTGGGGTGAATTCTTAGTAAATTAGTACACTAAAAATGTCTTAGAAAACGCAAGTAAAACAACATATCATTGCGTGCAATGTTTGGACGATTTTACGCAACAAGGTATGTGGGACTGAAGTTCCATCCCCCAGAATACCACAATGACACGGGAAAAGATGTGATTTTTGAATAATCTAATTTTTCAATGTAGTCACTCCTTACATCAACGACCTTGCGCCGTTTGTGCTCTAGTAAACTTATACCCTTGTAAAGAAACCTTTCCTCTTGATTTGCAAAAACAGGATCTACTGCTCTTTTTAGAGCAACATTAGAGTCTACACTGCGATCTTCAAAGCGAACCCAGGTTCGAAATATAGTTTATCCCTACGAAACTGCGTTCTAGTACAACCGCAGATAAAATACTTCATAACTGGAAAATTTAGGTCGTTTCCTTTCAATTACTTTACTTAAATACTTAATATCGGCATGAAATATATTGCATATATTAAAAAAAAACGTTTGGGTCAATTTTCCAAAAGGTGGTTGCGAACTGCTTATGAATCCATTCTTGTTCTGTTCTAGGGTTCCAGTGATGCACCCAAGTCTCATTATCTGTCACAGTTTGTGTGAAAAATTAGAATCCTCGTCTAAAGCTCCCAAATGATCAAGTATAAACAATTGTTGAACCCACGATGCCATTCACAATGGTTTAAATATTCCCAATCTCATGCTAACGGCTGAGTCGGTCACACGTAAACCCCGATGACGATGTTGCGACTTTTTGCCGTTTTCGGTCTTCCACTTCCAGGATCGCTTTTGATGAATTCATGTCTCTACCGAAACAGTTTGGACCAAAATTATGTTGTGCAGTATGACGGTGTATCTTTTTCAGACACGACGGCATTCTCTCACGAATTGTTTTTAGCTGATAATCTTCTTTCGTCAGAAATGTTGTAACAGTGCGATACTCCAATTTAAGTTACTGGTTTCTCCACTGCATACTAATTATTTCCATATAAGGGTAAAACATTTGTCATTATTTGTTTATCGTTGAATACATAACATTTCTAGTGATCCTTGAATTAATTTGGTGATCGTTATCTATCGATCCACTAAGAGCTTATTAGATGCCATAGCTCTAGTTTCAAAATAATTGTGTCTTAGTTTATAAATCACAGTTATTTATTAAAACTATGTGAAATATATTAATTTATCTTTAGTCTGTTATCAAAATATCTTAGAAATGCCTTTGTACTACTTTTAACATTCCTGTTATTTGGAAAAATTGATTTTACCTGTATTCTAGGATTTATATTAGTTAATTAAAAAACACGCAATATATAAAATTTATTTATATATAACAACATAAACCAGTTCAATTAAAAGTGTCGAGGACATTTATAAGTTTGATTAAATTAACGATTTCTTATGTAAAATTGTCAAATTGATGGTAAAATTAGCATTCTGATACGTTTCGGTGCTTAACAAGCACCTTAATCGATGGAAAGGCTCTTCTACCTGTTCTTTATCAACAATATCAACGAAGGAATGTATCAGATAAAACATTTCGTGCAATACTTCTTACATAGCTGTGAACCACATGCTTTTGTATCAAAATTGTTAGATTTAATCTGAAAGTATTTTGATAACCATTTATATTGAAGATATACATAAGTGAAATCTATATTCATATTTTTGTAGGTAATTGTTCGTAGTGGGGCCCCGGATAATTTAGAATGTTTTCTTTTATCAGATTGAACACGATATTTGTTCATTTTAAACGCGCTACAATTACATTGGCGTAAATGTAAATACAAGGGTTAATGTGTAATTTTCCTGGAAAACAAACTAATTTTTCGCAATTAACTGCAAGAGCTAAGCGTGATAAGGACAGGTTAGCGTGAACTTAACGAAGTAATTTAAAAGAAAACGCTTTTCTATTTTTCTATCGAGCTGTTCTTTATCTACCACCGACATTAACTGTTCTAAGTAGGGCATAAATAAATCAGTTACTCATTGCTTAACTATTACGGTTAATTGTAAATTGCAATTTGCGGTTAGAATAAAGATTATGTATTTGTAACCATTGCTTAAGAGTCTAAGCTTGTCACTACTGTGCCGTAGTGTAAACAACAGTCAATACTTAATTATCGTAAATCCGATATAAGCGTTCTTTATGACTATTCGCATTAACTTATGGCTATACGGTATATTACATGAGGTGCTCAAAACTACTTATGAGCCACTTCAGTTATGTATGAAGAAGCCAGATTTGTAAACATTCATACTTCGTCACGTTGAACAACCTTCCAATTATCGCATAATCATTTGCTTTAACTTACAGTTAAATATTATTAATTTTGTTTTCTTTATAAAAAATGCATTGCTAAATAATTATTTAATATTTTAAATATTAATTGAACTTCAGTTTGCCTAATTTTGTTGTATTTCTAGAATTATGGGGTATATTCTATAACGCACGCTTATGAAATTCCGTATACTTAAGTTCGAGATTCATGGTCAAATTCAAAAAGTGATTCGTTTATATGTTTTACATTTGCTAATATAACTACGTATGCATTCAAATTTACACAAAACCACACCATCCTTTTATTTCAATTCTTTTTACATTTAGTTAAAATTTCAATAATTAATAATCCCAAAAATTTGGTCATGCAAAAATGTTTGCAATATATTTTCTAAAAGAATGTGGCACCAAAATTTTCGGTCTGACTATGAAAGAAACGGCGAAGATTCACAATTAAATTATATTTTTTAATATAATCTCCCCTGACATCAATTGTACTTATTGCATCGTTTCAATAATAATTCAATACCTCTAAAAAGTATTTCTTCTTAATATCCTCAAAATGAGTCCAAACTGGCAGCCTTTAACTCTTCGCCGTCATTATAATAGCATCCTCGAAGGCACCTTTTTAAATTTCTAAACACTGGGGGCATATCTGAACTACATGGAGGGTGATTGATTTTTCCGTAGCCAGTTTCCTGCGTTTTTTCTCCCCAATATTTTGTCATGATTTTTGCAGGAGTGTGCATATGCCCCGTTGACTATGCTGTTGCGTTCTTTGAAGTCTATAAGAAGAGTGCCCTCATAATCCCAAAATATCATAGACATCACCTTTTCTGTTGACTGACAGACCCTAAACTTTCTTGGCTGTGCTGCTTCTTTTCCCCTCTATTCCATCGACTCCCTTTTAGACACCGAATCATAATATAGAACTATGGTTTCATTTCACGTGATAATTGTCTTCAACGAGTTCACAGGTTTTTCTCCAAAAGAATCGATGGGCATATTCAATAAGACGCTGACGCTGAACTGCTGAGAGATGTTTGGGGACCCCCCTTACACTAATCTTATTCATGCCTAAATGGTCGTGAATGATTCGGCGAACGGTTGTGTCTGCAAAGTCTCACTTTTTATGCTATTTCTTTCACCTTCAAGCGTCGATCATGTAATACGAGATCTACAACAAGGGCAATTTGTCAACCGTCACGATTTCCACCATTCTCCCTATTTTGACGTCAGCTTCCAAGGTTTCCTGTCCCATTTGCAACAGCGAATTTTCGGCGTACGCTCCTCCAGCCGATATTTGGTGTTTTGATGAGAAAGACCTCGAGTAAGGAATTTGATAACAGCTCGATACTAAATTTTTGTGACTTTAGGCTTCATGATAAACGAATAACATCGAAAACTAATTAACGTAAAATTCATTTTGGGTTTTTCGAAGGATAATAAGACTTGAACTATTTTGTTATCAACATTTTAACCCGCTGCTATACCTTGATCTGTCAGACAGGAAAATTTTGGCGCTGTCCTTTTACATTAACTACGTTTTAAATTTCGGTTTAGCAAATATGAATAGCTCAGCCTAGCCTTTTTGGCCTAGTTGTGGAGATTATTTCTTAAAATATCATTGCATTGATAATTGGAATTTCAACATCTATAGAGTAAACGTAACCAATTTACTTTATCACACTTAGTTATTATAATTTAAATGTCATTGCTAAACTCTACAATAGTGTCCTGGTTGTCTAGTATATTTCCAAAGGTTTTTTCGCTTACCATGAAAGCTAAGTTCAAAATTTTTGTCATCCTTAAAATACATTTCACAATGCATTACTCACAACTGATGTTCACTAAAAACATGAAGCAGAAATTGAATTCATGGAAATCAGCAATACCTATCACATAAAATTCATTACATTAAAGCCAAAAATGCAGTTTTATATGTAAAATTATTATATTAACTAAAATTAACTGTAAAATTATAATTTACAATTGCAAATAAAGAAGAAATTCTTAATTTGAAATTGTTGCCATTTACAATACTGGTACCTTATTACTTTGATTGGGATAGAAGGATTATTTTAAATGCAAATGACAGATCAATTCTCAATTTTTGTAATAAATGAGCTCACAAAAGCATGGGTGTTAGCCAATTCTCTCCAACAGTTTATTAATCATATAAGTAAGAAGTAAACTGATTTTTAGAAACAAAGTTTGATTTTACAATATACTACATAAATATACAAGCTTCAAAAGTTGAGTACCACTTTCAAATTTAAATCGACGTCAACAACGAAATATTACGGGGCCAGGAACGAAAATCAGGTTTCATTATAGTATTATGTTTTTATATTGTAGGTCCCATGATAAAAAACAAAACAAAACGTACTTTTTTTTAAACTGAACAATTAACCGATATATCAAAAAACTGTAATTATTTACATAAAGTCGAAATTCAAAGTATCTAGAATTAAGGAATTCTAATATTTCTTCTGCAATCATTTTACTAGAGTACTTACTTTTTGGCAAAATATAATTTGTAATTGTTCTACTTCAAAACAACTAATATCACTGAAGTTCCACATCACAAGATAAAATTATCGTAAAATAGTATATGTCAACAAATATTAACTTTGTTTGCAATTTTACTTAAAGCTTAAAACTTAAATTGTTATTCTAAATATGTGACTGGACCGACAAACGTATACCATGTGTAATGGTCAAAAATCTTCATATAAACTATAAGTCAAGTCCTCTTCAAGTCGGAAATTATAAAAAAATCAGTAATAAACGACAATCGTAAAGTTTATTTTTGATAAGTTGACTATTATAAACGAATTTTTTAACACCCAACAATAATAACGTTTGTTAACATTAGAGCAAAAAAAAACAATTCATTAAACTAAAAACAAATTTAAAACTGTTCAAAATGAGAATCAATGTTATATAAACACAAAGATAACCCTTCATGTCATAGAAAGTCGGCAGTTAATTTTTACCAATTTATTTCGAAGAGAATCCTGTTAGCTAATTCTTCGCGCATACGTCGCTTACACACGAAATTTGAGGCAATAAACCAGGCAAGCGAGCCGGCCAATGCATAGAAACTCCTCGTCATAATTACCTTTTCAAAAAAATTTCATTATAAAACGCCATTACGTGCATCCCAAAATGTGGCGGTGCTTCATCTTGGTGAAACAATATGCCGCGTCGATGTGGCAAAGAAATATCCACCATACAATTCGGCAATTCTTCTTCACAAAATTAATGTAATTTTCTATTCTCAGAGGTTGAATAAAACGAGGCCCAACAAGATGGTTATTTAACAAACCTCGCAATACGCTGATGGAATAACGATGTTGATGTGAAAATTTCATGTGTTGTTGTAAATTGAGGCTCATTCGCAAAAAGTGCGTACGGAATATTCTGCAACTCATTTTGCAACCACTGATAATATCGTACTCTATTTTTGAAATCCTTGGGAAGTAAATGCTAGACTGTTTGTAAATGCTAGTGATAAAGCCCACCACAATGGAGAATTCTCCACACCTTGGTTTGATGAATTCAATTGTTTAAGCTATTCCATGAATACTTATATGAGGGCTGCATGATAATTAGGCGTCTTTCAAGTAGAGGGCTTTACTACATTAACAGTTAATGTGAAATTTTAACGTTCCATATTTAGGTTAATCACATTGAAAATCTGACTTCAATCTGTCCAATAGTTTGTTTTTAGCAACTTCGCAAATTAAAAGTGTTGCTGCTTGTTTTACTATGGATAATATTGAGAAACGTGCCGTCACTAAGTTTCTATATATGAAAGGTTTAAAAATGCATTCATGAAAAAGTGCAAAATGTTTTGGGTGATTCTGATCATACATGGCTGCACAAGCGTCCAAGATGAACACCCATTGGAAGGCCCTAGAAGTGTCACTACACCACAAATGGCCGCAAAAATTTACAATATGGCGAAAAAGGCTGGAAACTACTGTAGGTATTTCAAAAGAGTGGGTGTGCAATATTGAAACACAAGAATTAGGCAGGAAAACGTTATCTGCAAGATGGGTGTCGCGTTTACTTTCATTGGAGCAAAAACGAGTGCAGATTCAACTATAGCAAGAATGTTTGGATTGTTTTCAAAAGGATTCAAATGATTTTGTGCGAAGGTTTGTTACCATAGATGAAAGACAGGTTCATTACTATACCCTAAAAACAAAACTGCAATCTAAGTAGTGGACGGAATTAAATTGTTCGACCCCAAAGAAACTCATGACAACGAAGTCTACCTGAAAAGTAATGGCGTCGGTTTTTTCAGATTCTAAGAGGATTCTAATGCCCTAAAGGAGTAAACAATAAATAGCGAATACTATACTAATCTTCTCTCCCGAATAAATTCGGGAAAAAAGTCCCGATTTAATGCGTAGAAAGATCATTTTTCATGATAATGCCCGCCCTCATATAGCATCGTTTCAATGACCAAAATTCACGAATTAAGATTTGATGTACTTTCCCATCCACCGTATTCGCCCGACTTAGCTCCAGCGAACTTTCACCCATTTCCCAAACTAAACATTTTTCTGGTGTGGCAAAGATTTTCAACTGATGACGTCAAAGCCGCGGTAGATGCCTATTTTGGCGGACTTGAATAAAAATTCTTCCGCGATGGAATTAAAGCATTGGATTATCGTTGGAACAAATGCATTGAACGTTTATGAGATTATGTTGAAAAATAAAAACAATTTTGTAACAGCAATACTTTTATTTCATTCTTAAACTATATAATTATCGTCAGCCCTCGTAGGAGGACTTCGTTCAACTATATTTAAAACGACTTCAGCTGTAGATGATCTCCATTTTTATCAATTTCTATATGACCACGTGGACAAGATTCTGCCTTCGATACAGCGCAAAATGTTAGAAAATGTTATATGACGAGGAATAATGCAATCTAGGTATTGTCTTTTATAGTGCTGCTGCAGCATGTCCATTTCCATTACAAAAACCAAATACGAAAACCATGTCGGCATTTCTGCATTAGTAAAGTAGGCGTAATGGCTAAAGCTAATAACGTATTATTTACTAGGACTGCAAGCAAATTAATAAATTGTCTATCAAGTCACACTCATTAAAAATAAAGTTTCCGATTGTTGCTTGTTATTGACTTCTTTTAAAATATCCTTCGATATCTTCGAAACCAAGTTTGTATGAAGTTTTTTGATCAAAGGACCCTTGCAATAAGTTTTGATAGAATCATGGAACACCCTGTATATGAAGGTATTCATGAACTAAAAATAGGTAGATACATATTTTAAAAGTAGACCTATGGCATTTATTACTCAAATTACGGAATGACGCCGGTTGGCTGGCTTTATAGACATTTTTCCTGACATTTTTTAAATTTAGGGTTGATGGAGGCTGTGACTTCTAAGGCGCCTGATCGAATATCCGGAGGATGACCGGTAAGCACCTGAGGATGCCGATGGCGCTTTCGGCCATTTTGGAAGCATATTTTAGCGCCTCCAATATCATTGATGCAACTCTTACGATTTTGGCGAAGTTGTGGACGGTTAGAGTTATCGGCAGTGTGCGTCGGTAAAGGTTGAGATTTGTTACCTTTTATGGTGTCTGCGTAGGATGTTTTCTTTCTAATTATGGCGGTTTTATTCTTCGGGTACCTTGAGCACCCTCTTTAATTGGAAGTGTGAATACCCTCACAGTTAGAACATTGGTTTAATACAAGCTCCGGATGGACGGTTTTTGCTGCACTTAACGCACCTTATGTCTGCATGGCAGCTTTTTTGAGTATGTCCAAATTTTTATGATCTGTGGGATTGGACTGCCCCAGACTTCTTTCGGAGTTCTTTAATTTTAACCAGCAGTGGCAGTACTGCTTTAATTTAGAGTATTTTGTTGCCACGAGCGTCCTTTTCGATTTTTATGAATTTTAGTGGTGTTGAAGATCTGTCTTTACCCCGGAGCATTCTCGGTATTTAATAATGTCGTTATAGTTAACTACGCCTTATAAAGCCGGCCTGATTGGTAGTAATTAGCATGTTTGCCTCTACGCCCAAGGGACAGGCGTTCAAATCCGATCGAGGTCATGGTTTCTTCTCGAATTAGGATATAAAATCGTAGTTTTCGTGTCATTGTGATGCTTGACATGTTAAAAATCCCCACTGGCAATGAACCCCCCAGATTCGGTAAAATTCTAGTAGACATGGCGAAATGACTATATACCAGTTCTAGTTTAAGAGGGCCAAAAGAATTTCCACATCCTTAGCCTTAGCCACAAAACAAACAAACAAATGCCTTACAAAATTGGACCTTAGAATCTTTTTGGACATCAGAAAGTAGGCCCAAAACTATTGTATGTCACTTGGAAAGAAAAGCTTTAACAGTCTATATGTACCTGCTGCAGGTCACAAATGCTAATTTTCAACCTAAGTGACACAGTACAATTACAACTATGTTTCTTCTAATTTTTTCATTTTTCATTATTTATTTTCTTGATACTCAAAAACAGCTTCTCTAATATTTCATATCTGTCAGCAAGTTATTATGATTGTTTCTTTATTGGTCATTATGTTTTTTGTTGCTGTCCCTTGAAATAACACATATGACCTAGCTGGCAAACTTGAGAAAAATTGCAGATATGAGGTTACATCATGAACAGAATTCTTCAGGTGGTAAAAGCTTTTATGAATGCAAAGTTAATTGTGAAGATCATCACCGCAGTGAGCAAGATAATATGAATCAAATCCAGGGTGGGTGAATTTGTTCCATCCAATCAGAGATTAATAATCCAAATAATTGGGAAAATGTTTTGCCTGATACTAACAAAACTCTGAGAATGATAAAAATGTATGTCAAAATGGTTCCTAAAACTCTCGCAGAGCAATAGTGAGATGCATGGAGAAATGTGGCAGCTGATCTTCGGAGACAAAACGTCATAATTGCCTATCGAAGTCAATAATAAAACGCATGCTTGTACGCTTTTTTGTTTCTAAGGGCATTATTCGCAAAGGATGGATACTTAATGGAGAGAGAGAGAGAGAGCGCGCGAGAGAGAGAGAGAGAGCGCGAGCGAGAGAGAGAGAGAGAGAGAGAGAGAGAGAGAGAGAGAGAGAGAGAGAG